>JANVCL010411335.1:0-12036 GCA_026546855.1 Erythroxylum incrassatum
TTAAAGACTCGTAGTTAAGGTGTTATCACATAAAGCATATCATGTATACTTAACCATCAAAACATAACACTCAATTGTGTATCATGCTCGACAAATCAAAAATGAAATGCACAAACATAATGGCAGGAGAGTCCCATGGATCGAAATGGAGAAACTGAAGTTTACACCATAAACTAAATGAGTCTGTTTGTTAGGAGCTCATGTGCCACAAGCAGGCAGCTGAGAGAAGGCTTTATGTCAACATACACATGACGAACAAAATGGTATCTCTTTTCCCCAAAAACAAGCAAAGTTTGATGCTAAATTCATTTCATCACATGTTCATACTTTCATGCTTCTTTTTCTTTTTCCCTTTTTCATTAATACAAAAAAGCCGTAACATCTTTCAAGGTATAACATGATAATAAATCATAGAGAATTTTCCAACAATCGCAACAATTCAAGTCAAGCAATTAAGCATACACACACAAGTAAGAAATCAGTCCATCATCCACAATAACTATAAACATCTTACCCACCTAATTGCCTGTAAATCCAAACTCAAGTTTGCCTTTCTCTTGCTCTTGCATTGTATTTTCTTGGTTTCCTTCAAACAAACAAATTTTCATTCAAAACAATTTACAAATAGAAAATCCATAAAGCTTTAATAATCAAAAAAATTGAGCTTAGACTTAGTCTACTCATGGTTTATCTAGGCTAGAATAACTAACATCTAGTTGAAAATCTATGAAAATCAAAATGGGTTTCTTAGTCCTTTTCTTTCTCCCTTTAGTTCTAGCCAAGAAACTCATTTTCTCTAGTTCCTTTTTCTACCAAAGCAAGAAGAAAAGATGATGAAGATTACCAAAAACTCAGTTGAATCCTCTTCCTTACTCTTCTTTCTCCTTTCCTCTTTCCACATTTTTTTCTTTCTTTCCTAGCTTCTCCAACACATTTCACGCATTCTTCTCTTCTCCTTTCCTCTTTCTACGTTTTTTTCTTTCTTTCCTAGCTTCTCCAACACTTTTACTAGATTGCTTTAGAAGCTAGCTCTCCTTTGTATCTGAAAATCAATGTTGCAATTTCGATGAGTTTGCGAACTCAGTGAGTGAACCATCATCGACGTGCTCACTCAAGTCAAAGCATAAACACCACAACTATATAACCAAATTTAACATATATATCACATTATTACAGACTTGTACACCACATCATTTTTCATCACATTGTAACAAATACATCTTGTACACAAACATTAAATATCACTATATTTGAACAATTCAACAATTCATCGCAATCATTCATATTTTCTAACATTGTTTCAAAGCAATTCAATAATTCATTTAAGTCATCCATATGATACATATCAAGTTGCATATGCAAATGCACATGTGACTCCATTCATTTTTACTTTGTTATGATCGAGCGCCTATTTACTGTCCCGTACTTGTTGTGGATACAGATCTTATTTCATTTACTGCCTCGTACACATTATGGATACCGGGCTCATTAATAACTGAGCCTATGGCTCTTTGTGTACATTCCCGAGCTTTAAGCTCTATCTCATGTTGGTCACTCCGGTCATAACTCCTTTATCTGATCATGCATTTCAATATGATGGAATGCATCAGTTCACATATTATGATATCAGTGCCTTTCGTTCAATATGCTCAGTCATTTTTCACATTTTTTAGAGATGAGTCTAGCATTCAAAATTTAGTTGAGTACACATTTTCCATATTCACATACAAATAGAAAGCACTACCAATACAATCCTGAATATCAAACTCCTCGGACCAACAATGTTTAGAATCATGACAATCATATACATAACAATTTAATAATTGAAAGTTAATCCAAACAATTTATTCTTAGTGAAAAAACATCTAGGTTAACTCATAGTACACTCCAATTAAACTATTGTCTTAATGACCCCTTAACGTCTAGATGCTGATGATTAATTTGTACTTCTTTAATCATGCAATACAAACATAATTCACATATTACTAAGTTGATCAATCACATAATTATTCAACTATGCACATGTATTTGTGTCATGTCTAATGCATGCTCAATTGACTTTTCTCGGGTATATATCCTTAATCACAAGCCTTAATCATTCAAATATTATAGCTTGTACATAACTTTTTTGCAATTAGGTTTCACCTTAAGTAAGTTTGATTTCTTTAAATTCTTCATTCATACATTCACCAATCCTTTTCTAACATTATATATTCATACAATTTTCCTAATTCTCATTCATTCATACCTAATTCACATGATTTATATCCTTTGAATCACATTTGCATCATAAGAACACTTTTATACCTTTAACAACTCATAAATTCCACATTTAAGTACATTGATATCAAGACAATCCATTCCTTAAGTTATCACATCAATTAACAATCTACACTTATCAAACCCTTAACCAATTAATCTAACATCAAACTAGGTTCATTTCAAGCTCCAATTAAGTCCAAATGCACCAAAGTAAAGTGACTTATCGTTAGTTGATTCAACAATCACACAAAATATAAATTTTCCATTTCAAAGTATTGCCCGCAATCTTGGGGTACCTTCCCATGATCGTGGGATGAGTGACCCGAAAGTTTTCTATCCATTTTCCTTCACTTATTTCCAATTTTCATATATTCATACAAAATTCAAAGTACCTTCATCGTAGTCCATTAGTTATACCTCAATTATACCTTAATTATACTTTAATTCTGCATCAATTTCATCTCCAATTAAACTCAAAATTATCCAATTGGCAACTCATAAACTATCTTTCATGTATCAAAAACCAAAACAAAAATTATCATTCACTATCATACATGTAGTCCTAAGTTTTTTTCTTTCCAAATTCAAGAACACTTCACTAGCACCTTTCTTTACCATAAATTCACCTTCATTAAAATTCAAATCTCATTCTAAATTATCCATATAACAACCTTTAACTTACTACTCTCATGCATCAAAAACAAAACAAAAAGTAACCAATTCATCCATTAATTTCCAACACAACCTCATCAAAAATACCTCATGTAATTCATCCCAATTCATTCATCATAAGATTTCTATCACACATACCACAAAGATTAGAATTTTCACTGACTTGTTTAGCTCTATCTCCACCTCAATCAACAACTTATCTCGGCCCTCCAAGCTTGTAAGTAAAATTCTAAGAACAAGGTGGGAATAGAAATAGGTTTCAGCAATAAGATGAAGACAACAAAATATTGGAGTGGCAAGGTGCAGAATTTTGGGTAAAACTCAAGTTGTGAGGGTTGAGTGTGTATATCGGCAGTGAGGAAGGAAGAAGATAATAACATGTAACAAAAACAAGAGAAAAGATGGTCATTCATGTGTGTGTGTGTCATGGATGTAGGTGTGTGGCAAGGGTTGAGACACTTGGCAAGACATTTGTCATCCAAAGGAATAAGTTACATGTCCTCTTTTATAAGCTACCATTTGTCACTCCATAACTAGCCCATTTATCTTATAGTTTCCTAAGCCACTTGTCGCCCAATTACCTAAGCATTTTTCACTCAATTATCTAAGCCATTTGTCTCTCAATTCTATTGCCATGTGTCACTTATTTCTACTACCATGTGTCAACTTGCCTTGCCACTTGACTTTTTTCCTAGTCCAAATGTACATATTAATTCATCAATCTCCCAATTGTAACAATTAATACCAAATTACTAATTGTAATCCATCAAACCAAAATTCAAGACATAAACAATACATAATCATATCATAACCATTTTAAACTTTTCAAAACCCAGAATATGTCAATTGACTGTAATTACTATCCTTACAACATTTCTAAATCATGATTCATGTGTGTATGTGAATATTATGCATGTAAATGAAATGCATTTCACAAATTCAATGATATTACTCATATGCAATAGTCTAAGGTTCTAAACCTTATTATGGAAATAGGCTATTAGAAAAAAAAGGTTCTTATGGTGATTGATTCCAATGCTAGATAGTTCATTGAATTTTAGTAATGTATCCATTAGTAAAGAGACTAAGTTCATATCTATTTTACATAGTAAAATGAGATCATCTCCAAAGTATAGGTTAGTTATGGAGACTAGCATACACTTTTGATAATACTTGAAGTCGGTGGCATTTAAGAGTTTGTGCTTCAGCATGGAGAAAAAACTTCCATAAAAATAATAAATAGGTAGGAGGAGAGAGGACCTCGTACCTAGGACCCTTAACACCCCTAAATATCTCATTAGGAGGGCAATATTAAATGAAGAAGAAGTAATATATGCTCTAATCTTGTTGATGAACATTGGTGGAAATTCCATTTTTTTGAGTGTTTGTGTGAGATCCCACATTGGTTGGAGAGGGGAACGAAGTACGCCTTATAAGGGTACGAATATCTTTCCCTTATAGAAGTGTTTTCTATGGCCTAATGGACCAGATCCCATCGGAACTTTTGAGGTTAAATGTGCATGGGTGAGAGTAGTTTTATGATGGGTGACCTCTTGAGAAGGCCTCGGGAAAAGCAAACCGTGAGGGATTGGCTAGGCTAAGGCCCAAAGCGGATAATATCTATAAGCGGGTGATCTGGGATGTTACAGGTGGTATCAGAGCTGGTACCTAAACCATAGTGCTAGCTAGGCTGGACCCCAAAGAGGGCAGGGCCCTAAGGGAGGTGGAGACTGTGATATCCCACATTGGTTGGAAAGGGGAACGAAGTATGCCTTATAAGGGTACGGATACCTCTCCCTTACAAACGCATTTTCCATAGGCTAATGGACCAGATCCAATCGAAACTCTGAGGTTAAATGTGCTTGGGTGAGAGTAGTTCTATAATGGGTGACCTCATGGGAAGGCCTCGGGAAAAGCAAAACCGTGAGGGCTTGACTGGGCCAAGACCCAAAGCGGACAATATCTGTAAGCGGGTGATCTGGGATGTTATAGTTTGTAACTAGAAAGATTAGTTAACATTGTCAAAGTATTTTCGAAGATCAACCATTAGGGGGAAATTTTATGGAGAATCTCTTCTTGTATATCCCTTCATAAACTCCTATAATAGTAATATGTTGTCCCTAATTAGTATATTTCTTAGAAAAGCAACATAGTTCTTACTCTTTAGAGGATTCAATACAGTTTTCAATATATTTGCCAATGGATTTGCAATGATCATGTATAGAAAACTTGTATAATCAATTAGCCTAAAATAAATAAAAGAAGAGGGGTTAGAGGATTTAGGAGTCAAACATAGATATGTTTCAATGATCTCTTTTAGTAAATTCCTTCCTTAAAAAATTCATGCACTACTTCTTTGACAACACTTCCTATCTTGGCCCAAATTTTATGATAGAAGTTATTATTAAGTCCATCTAGTCCAGGGGCTTTCATACCATTCATATTAAATAGCACATTATCAATTTTATAGCCTTCCACTGGTTTGATTAAATTAATTGCTTGTTCATTTGAAATTCTAGTAGGGATAAAATACTCTAGCGATTCCAGTATGGAATTAATAGGTATCTTAGTACCTAGTAGGATTTTGTAAAACTTCATAGCTTCTATAACCCTTTATTGGATCAATGAATTTTGATTATCCAGAACTTACAAATAATTTTTAAGATCTTTCTTTTCCTCATTCAACAAATGGATATCTCCAAGACTATTTACTAGTAACTTTTAAATAGAGGATAGTTAATCACTAGCCTTTTAATCTCCACTCTGGTATTAAAACCTTTAAGGGCATTATGATTTTTTAATTCCTACTTGATAGCCTTGAGTTTCTGCAAACACACAAATTGTTTTGGTCCTTTCACAGAGAATTCCATGCCTTTATCTATAACATCTTGAAAACTAACAACATTAATAAGAAAGTTATTAAATCTAAAATGTTGCTTCACAATACCTTAGTGAATAAGTTTTCTATCTTGATAAAAGTATGATCTAAGAAATTAGGATCTATAAAGTGTGAATTGCTTTTGGGGAAGTGAGTGAGCCAGTCCACATTAACCAAAGCCTTGTTTAATTTCCTCCTTATGAACCATCTTACGGATTGCATATTGCTCCATGTATGTATATCCCTCATATTTGAGGTTAGTTAGTTCCACTTTCAGAGTGTAATTATAAATGTCTTCGCTATAATTCAAAAACTTACGGTTACAATTAGCTTTAGATCTAGATAAAGTGACGTTAAAATCCCCACAGACTATCCAAAGGCTTGAGAAAACCTTCACTCTTTTTAGAGTGCTCTAGATATTAGTTTTTAAAAAATAGTATTAAAACCATATAAAATGTAGCTAAAAAAGTATGAATTCTCCATTCTGAAATACACCTTGGTGTGTATTAGTCATTCATTTGCTTCAATTTGTTCCACTTCTAGTATGATCCCAATTTATTCAGATTTTCCTACTTGATTTTAGTTTATAATAAGAAAAATATCAAAGGCTTCTCCCTAAGGAAAAAATCCCTCAAAGCATTCAACTTAGAAGGGTAGTTTAATCCTTTCATATTCCATACAATTATAATCATTTAAAAATTCCTTTACCTTTGGAGCTTTCTTATTGCTCCTATTAGATTTCCTCCTTCGCACATTTTGGAATTGTTCATCCATATTATTTGCTAGCTATTGTAATATCTCATTTTAAATTAGAGTAAAGCATGGAGGATGATTTGTGGCACGTTCTCTTAGATCACTTTTGCTACCTCTAAGAGAGGTTATAGAATCCTTAACCTACTCCTTTTCCTTGTATAAGTAATCTCCTTTTCTGGTTGCAGATTTTGAGATTTTTCTTTCTCAACAACCATTGGACTATCATTTATCTCCTGATTCTCCTCCTAAACCCCATTAGCTTAAAATAATCTACTTTATAAAAAAATCTTCCATTAGGTTTCCATACTTTTCCTTGGGTTCTTAAAGAAGGTCTCCATTCGTATGTAACATACACATTGTCTTCCTTCAAAGAGTTTTCAGCACTCAACCTCATTATAGGTATACTATCTTTCAACTCCTTTAAAATGTCCTTATTGATACAAATTCTTGCAAATCCAATGCATCTTCTCTTAGCAGTGTTTTTGTCCATACACAAAGTCTTTCCTAAATAGCTTTCCAATATGCTCAGACCTTAATTAGTTCAATATTCAAGAGGTATACTATGAATATTTACCCATAATGGAATATTTGTATGCTTGATCTCTTGCAATACCATCCCTGATTGTCATATCTGCAAGAATAAAGGGAGTTAGAAGATGTGCTATGAACCCCCCCCCCCATAATCTTAAGAGCTTCAGATTTGAAGCTAAAAGTAAATACAATATTGTTTTCTTTAGTTAACAACACCTCCTACAAACCTCTGTTTTCCATTGCCTCTAAGCCCATGCTTGGATAGCTAGAAATGGTGAGGCTTCCCAGTTTCTAGCTCCTTCCTGAAGAACTTCTATACTAGGCTTAACTATGGCTCTTCCATTAAACTTTATCAACCGACAACCAATAATGGAGTGAAAAATCAAAGTCTCTCCCCCTACTTGTTTCTAGCTTCTTAGTATGGCGGGGAGCTTTTACTCATATTGTTTAAAGGTTGAGTTAATTTTGGAGGAATAGGGTGAGAGGGATAAGATAATTTAGATTTTTCTGATTAACTTGGAAGGGATGAGGGAGAGGGTAAAGTACAGTATTTAGTCAAGTTTGTAGGCTTCATCTCTTTGAATAGGGAAGTAAGCTATAGGCAGGTACAGGTTCTACAAAAAAAACATTACTTAAAATGATAATAATTTAGAGGCGGGAAATAAGGAGAGTTGTTAAAACTAAAATATCCCTATTTGAAGGGTTATAGGAAGAAGAGAAGAAATAGCAAAGATGTGAGGGGAGGGGGCATGATCAGATAATGTATTCAATATGGTGAATTGGTAGCTAGATTAAAGTAGTAAAGAGTAAATAGTATTGAGAAGAAACTTAACTAAGCCATAGCCGAAACCAAGTTAGTGAGAGGATGGAGCACTTCTCACTAGCCATATCTAACATGAAATTTTTGCCAGTGGTGAATTTAATCATTTTCACACAATGAGGGTTTCACATAGTACATGAGCCATAATTTTAGTAAATTATAACTTAGCACTATGGAGATGTCTAAAATAAAAATTGATATTATCTTTAATTATATTTGGTTTAATTTCTCTTGGAAAGGATACTGATTTAATTTATAGCCATTTATTAAAGAGTTGAAAGAGTTATGGGAGTTTGGGATAGAGAAATGTGATGCGTCAACTAATCAATCATTTAAGATACATGTAGCCTTATTATATACAATTAGTGACTCTTTATGATATGCAATGTTTTCTGGATGGAGTATAAAGGGAAAGTTAGCATGCATAATAATCGTTATGAAACTTGCTCTCAATATTTAAAATATAGTATAAAGATTTGTTATTTCAATCATCATAGATTTTTATATAGAATCATCCTTGAAGGCACTGTACGAGATCATTCAATGGTGATTTAGAATTGGGAGAATCAACAATTCCTTTGTTAGGATCTTATGTGTTAAAGTTTATTAATAGGTATCATAATGTGTTTGGGAAGACAAATAAACAAAAAACACCAAGTGATAATCTTTAGAGGAAGAGGTCTATATTTTTAATTACCTTACTAAAAGCATAATAGGTACCAACATAATATTGATGTGATGCATTGAAAAAAAGGTTTATGATAATGTTCTATGAACTTTGTTGGATATTTTGGGCAAGTCAAAAGACCATCTTAATGGAAGGTTTGATTTGAATAAAATAGGGATCAGAAAAGACTTGTAGCCTATTAAAGTAGCGAACTCTTATATGTCACTAGCTCAAACTTGCTTTTACATGACCTTAGAGGAGAAAGGAAACTTTGGTTTAGTTTTGAAGATTGTGAAACTACTGTAAGGTTATGCATCAAATATTAAATGATGAATTAATGTTAGTAAGAGAAAAATATCTTAATGCAAGGTTTAATTTGAAAGAAATAAGGATTAGAAAAGACCTCTAGCCTTTTAAAGTAGCTGACTCTTATATGTGACTAACTCAAACTTACTTTTACATAACCCTAGAGAAGAAAGGAAACTTTTGTTTAGTTTTGAAGAATGTGAAAATACCATAAGGTTATGCATCAAATATTGTATGATGAGTTGATGTTAGTAAGAGAAAAATATTAGGATACAAAAGTCATGGTGCTCAAATTATTATGCAACACTTACTAAAATTTGTTGTCAGGAAAACAATACCAAAAAAGTTACAGCTTTTTTTAGTAGGTTAGTTGCTTTTTTCAAAAGGTATGTAGTAAATTCATTAAATCAGGGGATCTTAAGCATCCAGAGAAGATTGTAGAAGTACTATGTCAACTTGAAACAATCTTTCTACCTTGATTCTTTGACATCATAGTTCATTTACCTATTCATTTGCTAAAACAAATTAAATATGTTGGACTAGTGCATTGCCACTCTATGTACTTTGTTGAAGGCATTTAGGTAGGTTAAAAAGACTTATTCATAATAAAAGCCAATAAAAAGGGTCTACAGCCAAAGGATACTTAGGCTGAAGAATGTGTGTTTTTTTTGTATTATATGCATTGTATGAGGTGAGCAAAAAATATAATAGGAATATAGAAGAAAATGACAATGAAACTACAAATCTTATGGACATATCATCTTCATTTTTTTCCCAAAAGTTGGGCATCTTATTAGATGGAAAGGTTTAAGGAAATGTAAAGCAATCAAATTAGACTTAAATACATTACATCATGCTCATCGCTACATTCTATTTAATTGAAATGACAAAGATGTTAAGAAGTACCTTAGGTAAGATACACATACTTTATGTATCCATCTCAAAGATCAATTTTTTATTCCCATCAGAATAACTAACATATATCATTCTTTTTGTGGAGCATCTAAAATGGAAATATACAAGTGATAAAAGAAGTCAATAGGCAAGGCATAAGATCATTGCAATGAGTTTACTCAGTGGTTTCAACATAAGGTGATATCTTGTAATGACACCCTAATTGTTGGATCTCGTTTCCGGAACCCAGCCTCTTAACAAAAACTATCATACCTGAGCGTGGTTCCTTGTAATCTCTTCTTGCTCTAATATCAAACATGTTAGGCCTCGTTTACTAAAAACCGTGTGTGTATTATTGCTCGTTATACAAACTTGAGCATAATCCAAATCAAATCGTAAAGCTTAAAGTCTCATACCTAATCAATAACTTACTCATATTATACCTAATTTCAACTCAACCTCATCCATTGACAAATTCATATTTCCACACATCATCATCCATACATAATTCATAATTTATTAACATCAAAAGAATAAAGTTTTACAAGCTCTTCTAAAGGCATTCCAAGCCACAATTACAACAATGATCCAAAATCTCAAAAGACAAAAGTTACAAGAACTAGTACTCCTTGAAAAGTGACTAATCCTCGTATTTTATAGAAATAACTTAAATTCCAAAATATGCAGAATCTATAGTAATATCCTTATACTCTTGATCACTTGATCTCTTCCTCATTACCTGAATAGTGGAAGAAAGGGGGGTGAGCTTGGAAGCTCGTGGGTAATAGGTTTATAATCGAGAAACAAGCAAAAACCATTTATAAAACTCATTTTCATTGAACTTTTTCATAAACATAGTAATTCGGCATTTAAAAATCATAAAAAGCTTATTTCATGAAATTCTCAAATTTGTCCAAAATTTACAATAGCACAAATCATGTATGCATCCATCATGTCAAACATATATGAGCACATAAGCATATCAGAATAGTTTGGGTAAGTCCAAATTTATGATGCACTACACATTCCCATATAATGGTTACGTGTAGCTGTAAATTTTTTAGGGAGTCCTTGTGGGAGCTCCATGCCACTAGCGGGCAGGCAGGAGAAGCCTATACTTGAGTCAACGTGCACGTGATGGTTCTTGAGGGACTACCACAAACCTACATAACACATATAGTTAAAAATCTTGTAAACTTGTTGCCCAAAATGGCACATTTCTTGAAATTTTGCTTTTTCATATACTTGTCGTATATCTTGAAAACCATTCTTGTAAACATGCTTTCAGAAACATGCATCTTGTTTTCAAAAATGCCACTTTCATGGTCTTTTCCTTTTTGAAAATCATCACTCAAATCATGTAACAAACATATAACATATTTCACAAATTATTCATGAACAATAATGCAACACTTATGATGCAAATGAAATCAGAAAACTTCTTTGATTTTAAAGAAAACCATAATAACTTATTTACTCTATTATAAACATGTACCCACCTTGATTTCCTTGCTTAAATACTTACTCAAAGTTGCCTCATACTTTGCTCCTCTTGCCTTCCTTGATTTCCTTTAACAATAGCCAAAATTCCATTCAATAGGAATTCCAATATATGATCAAGTAATTGAAGGAATTTGATAATACTTTCTTCTATAACAATGTTCCCCATAGTCTTAAGTTTCTAATGACTCCAAAATCATTCAATTTGGTTCAGTACTCTAAGATTTATGCCCAAAACAATTTCAGACTATTCTTATACTGAAACAACATTCTATGCTCAACTTCCATCCAAAAATTGAAATTCCTAGAAACTAAATTACATCTTCATTTCTTCATAAAACTTGTATCCCTATGTCTCTAGTTTAGAAAGAATCAAAATTCACCTCCTTTGGACATCTACAGCAAAAGTTATGCCCAAAATACTATAGCATGTAAGTGCTGGAAAATGGCCTCTCGCCGCGACGAGAATGCTGAATCACGTCGCGACGAGAATGCTAATGCACGTTGCAACGTGGGCATAGCACGTCGCAACGTGTGAGCCCAAAATCCTCCCGAAAACCTATTTTCTTGGCATTTTTCACCTATACACTTTCCATCTTTCAATTTTAACCTATCTTAACCTTAAATCACCTCTTATACTTCATTTCTAAGCTCATTCCAACCCAATATCAAAACCAAACATCAAAACCTATTACATAACCCATTCCTCAACAACTTCCTACACATATTCATCTCTTAACTAACATCAAAACA
>JANVCL010411425.1:0-28091 GCA_026546855.1 Erythroxylum incrassatum
ATCAAGATGATTCCAACAACTCTATAGGTCTCAACACAAAAAGATTCAGACCTAGATCTCTTCGTAAGATGCTAAAACCCACTGGTAGCTACTATCCAGAGTTAATCTCCAAACCACAACCAATAATTCCAACTATTCCTATTGTATCTCCCACTCTCATACCTTGTATAATGGTTTAATCATATGAGGATGACTTTTCTCCTTTACACCAGAGCACTAATGACGCCAATAGGGTTATCTCTAGCCCTTATGTTCGAGCCACAAAAATAACTTCCCAAGAAAATTTTATGTTTAATCCTACTGATGAAGTTCTCAACTAACATACCAACAATGGAGTAACATAGAACAAAGTTCTAAGACAGATTGATTCTAAGCTGGATGGAATCAATCAACAGAATCATACTACTCATCAATAAGTAGACATTGTTTCTTCTCAGATCTGAAAGTTGTACAAATCTTGTAGAGATCAGATGAAACAACTTAATGTTGATCTTTGTCATTACATTGCAACACAATATTTTGGACCAGACTTTGCAGTCAGGGAGCAAGAACTTAGATGAGTAAAATAAGTTCTTCAACATATGGAAGCTAACATGCAAACTGAACAACCTAGAACTGTTTATGAAGCCTATCGTCCTACCTACCAGTTCCTTAACCCATGTGTGCTTCTTCTTCTTACCGTACCTATCTACATGCAGTTAATTAAGAGAAAGTTTTCAAGATGAATTATCCTTTGATCAGACAGCACATTCACCCTTTTTCAAGATGAATTATCCTTTGATCAGACAGCACATTCACCCTCTTTCCAATAAACCCAAGAAATTTGCAAAGCCAAAGCCTCAGCCTAAAAACCCCAAGGATTCATCCATTCCTTCTACTTCACATATCAAACTTGTGAATCCATGGAATAAACTGCTGCAAATCAAAACACAACCTTCATCTCTTCCAAAAGCTCAACTTACACCTTCTTTAGCTAAAGATAAAGCACCTGAGTTCATAGCAACTCTTGCACCTTTTAAGGTTCCAAAACCTAAAAATGAAATTACTCATGAACCTTTTGAGTATTCTAAGCAATCCTCTAAACAATTTGAGCAAACTCCTAAATCCTCTAGGAAATCTTCTACAATTTCAAAATAAACTATGGATTGAATAGTTTGCAGATCTATCTGATCTCGCTTAGGTTATGATGACAATGCCTCAACATATGGAAGTCAATCCAAATATCAATGATAGTGACTCTACAGGTTCAGTAGAACCTGAACACTTCATATCATCACCACCAGAAGTTCCAGTACAACAGACCAAACCTATATTAGGTCCCTAGTTTACTTTTGATGACCTTCCTTCTAAGAAATAGAGAGAACATATTTACGAATTTGGAGCATAGCTAGATTTGGAAATGACTTGAATTAATACTCCTTTACGAGATATTTTGTCTAAGTTCACTTCTCGCTTCACTGGTACTCTACGAGAATGGTGACAAAGTCTTAACGCTTATAGTATATACAAGTCACTTCTGCAAGTATTCTTCTTAGTATCATCCATAAAGAGTTCATTGGTGACTTTCAACTCATTAACAAGCAAGTTCGTCAAGAATATTTTGAAATGAAATGTTGTGTGCTTGATAGACATGATCTTCAAAAGTATTTTCAACGTTTAACAAAAAGATACTATCTTCTCAATGGATCAAATGATGTGTATCTCCGTTATACATTTATATCATCCTTGCCAAATGAATTGCAACCAGAATTGCAATGAACCATTACAGCCTTATGTAGAAATATGAAAGATATTACTCTTGGAGAAATTTATCATCTTACTTTATCCTCTCTAGATAAACTATGTGATCAACAAGCATTCTTCAAGAATATGATGAAAGGCAATCCTATCCTTGAAAAGGCTTGCAAAAAGCCTCATATGAAAATCAAATGCAAAGACAAGAAAGACTTTGATTGTGGTAATAAGAAGAAATCTCATCACAAGAAACTCTACTACAAGAGCAATAAATTCCATAGAACTTACATTCCTCCAAAGGAAGGCCACAAACGCTTCAAGAAAACCTTCAGAACGAACGGAACGAAAAAGTGATTTGTTCAATTCTTTAAGTGGAAATCTCCTTAATCCCAAAATGCAGACAAATGTTTTCTCTGTGAACAACCAAGACACTTTGCTAGAAAATTGTCCTCATCAAAGCAAAAAGAAAATTTTCCTCCTCACTTTTACTTGCTTTTAACTAGTCCAGATACACTTCATAAGATGATAGAGGTACAAGAATGAAATTCCTACGCTTAAACTTAAAAGAGTACCTATTGGTATACTTATTATGTGCTACCCTTCTGTCAAACTGCCAAGGTCTTCCAAGTAATATATGACCAGCCTCTATGGGTACGACATCACACATGACCTCATCCTCATATCTACCTTCTGAAAATGACACTCACACCTGCTTGGTCAGTTTCACATTAGCACTATCATTAAACCATTGTAACTTCTATGGCTCTGGATGCTTCCTACAAGATAATCCTAATTTCTCCACCATAGTCACACTAGCTACATTGGTATAACTGCCACCATCAATGATCAGGTTGCATACTTTTCCACCAACTATACACCTTGAACGGAACAAGTTTTCTCTTTAATCTAAAATCTCATCTCTAGCTCGAGTACTCAATACTCTCCTAACTATAAGCAATTCACCTGTGGCAGCCCTCTTAACACAATCATCAGCATCATCACAATAAGGCAACAATTCGACATCACATGTATCATCATCAGAATCTATCATCCCATTATCCCTCATATACATTACTTTCTTATTAGGACATTGTGATGCAATATGTCCATAACCCAAACACCTAAAACATTTAAGGCTAGAATGCTTACTAGAAGAAGCTTAGGTGTTAGGTGTACCTTTAGGGTCAGACCCTACATTCGATTTTTTAGGTGTCTCTTTGAATTCCAGCCCCTTGTCTTTCAACTTCTGCTCTCTCTTGGGCCATTTTGAACTCCATGATTGGCTAAAATTTACCCCACTTCTTGCTCCCACTCTAGGTTCGATTTGCTTCTCCACCTTTATAGTCATGTTCGCCATGTCCTCAATCTCTAGTGTTGCAATTCTACCACATTAGTTATCTCCCTCTTCAAACCACTCAAGAATCGTGTCATGGTTGCCTTCGGGTCTTCCTTTATGTAGGCTTGGAACATAGCTATCTCCATCTCCTTAGGTAGTCCTCCACTGATTTAGACCCTTGAGTATGTCTCGAAAGTTTCTGACACATCTCCCCATAATAGTATGATGGTACAGACCGCTTCCTCATGCAAGCCTTCATGCTTGCCCAAGTGTTAATCGGTCTCTCCCCACTTCGTCTCCTGAAAGTCACCAATTGGTCGCACTATATCAATGCATAGTCAAAAAATTCAACAACAACAAGCTTTACCTTTTTATCCTCTGAGAAAGTATGGCACTCAAAAATCAAGTCCACCCTCCTTTCCCACTCTAGGTAAGCCTCAGCGTCATTCCTACCCTTGAAGCACTACAAGAAAACAAGGCATTCTGTGACATTTTTAAAACGTCATAGAATGTCCAATAAACGTCGTATTCTGCGACGTTTTAAAAAATGTCACAAAAAACTTCATGGAATGTGGAGTAGGTAAAAAGTTTTCGCAACGTTTTTTTTAAATGTCACAAAAAATGATGACATTCTTTGACGTTTTGAAAAATATCACTAAAAATTGGACAATTCGTGACGTTTTTAAAAAACATCATAGAATTTCTAACATTCTGTGACGTTTTTAAAAAACATCACAGATTGTCTAACATTCTGCGACATTTTTAAAACATCACAAAATGTGAAGGAATCTGCGATGTTTTTTTTAAACGTCGCAGAAGGTCTTCAGTAACGTTTTTAAAAACATCACCAAATGTCTTTCGCGACGTTATTATTATTATTATTATTATTATTATTATTATTATTATTATTATTATTATTATTTATTCAAAAATTATATTAATTTTAATAATTATTTTTAAATTAATTATTTTTTGAAATACAAATTTTTTAAACTTAATCCAAATTCATAATTAAACTTAATCTAAATTCGATCGAGTTTGAGTTAATAAAAATTTGGATTTAGAATTCAGGCTTCAAAGTCAGGCCATAACACTTTATATATCTTCATCTGTCAGGCAATAATACTAGTATATTCATACAAAGAAACATTTGCATTGAATGCCAATGGAAATTGTGCAAAACGAATACATAATGCCAATGGAACTACCTATCGTTTTTCTCTTATACAAGAAGAAATTCCATCTTCTAACTTAAAAATCTATTCATAATCACCTTCTTAATCTATGCACCATACACAGCTGTTATCCATTCATCTTTGGTTATGCACTTCGGTTAAAATGGTTTGGTTCACCAAGTATCATAAAAATGGATCAGCAACTCATTCCTTCGAAACAACTGGAATTTGCAGATTCTTTTGGTTTCCATATGATGTTCTTTAACTTGGCACAGAAGCTCTTATAGAACTGAAAAGGAAAGAAAATGAAAATGATTCTTCATATGCTAATATGTTCTTCACCAAGTAGAAAATTGTAAACCAAATCAAATGAAAAAGAATTAATGGATGAAACATTTGCATTGTATGCAAGTGGACAACAAAAAGTGGTGATCAAATAGCCAACAACTAAGAGAAAAGTAAAAGCTTCCCAGATGATTGCAAACCGAAATTCAAGACCGAGTTGAAGTTACCTTGTGATATTCCAGAGTATACCCAATGACCTTCCAGACATCAACCATAAAAAGAGATGGTGCAACTTCAAGATCTATCCACAGGACATGATAATGATTAGATATATTGATTGTGAAACCTGGTAATTGTATTTGTTAGATTACAATTTTTCACAGTAAGAAAGAAGAAAGACAGCAGAGCAGAAGTCTGATCTGCAATTACCTCCAGAACAACAGCAAATGGCCTAGCCTTGTTTGCACATATTCCCTCAAGTCTTGTCTGGAGGAATAAGATTGCAATAAAATCAATATAGATCCTACCTGAAGCCAATAAGCAGTGAACTTAGATCATTCGAATATAAGTTCCTTCAAAGCTGTACCTTGTAATTTCGGGTATGGACCTTCAGACTCATTGATTCTGCAACAGCTTCAATTGTTGAAATGATCTCTTTTGCTGGTTTACGAGATACAAAACGAGTTTGTCGTTTCACATAGTCCTACCAGACAAAAGAATGTTTCAGGAAACATGAAGGCACATACTTATATAACTGAATCTTGCCAGGGAAATGAACCAAACATTAAAACTGCAGTGAAAACAATCAAGAAAAGTGAAGGGACTACAAACAACTGATAAAAATTTTACCTGTCTCCGGTCAAATAATGGTGACAGATTCAACCCCTGTGACAGGGTAATCATCTCGAATGCATTCATTATTAAAGGACCTCCATCACTAGCTTTTGAGTGCTCAGCCACATATTGGTCCTACAATATGCAAACAATTATCAAGTGAGGAGAACAGGAATAAGTACCAAAAGCTTGCAGAAAGAAAAGGTCTTTCCATGTTCAGACCACATCTTAAATGACAAAAAACACGTTTAAAGGAAAGGAAACACGGATCAGCAACATCAGAAATCATAAATAATGGCATAAACAACCCACCTCAATGTCATCAAAAACTGCACGAACATCATCTAAATTGACTTTCTCTTCCTCATTATGTGTTACAGGCACATAATTTTTACAAAACCAACGGTCTTGTTTGATTCTTTGAATTTGTATACGCTGCATTAAGGGGGAAACAATTATAAAAGAGGATAAAGAAGTTTCTTTTATATATACTAATATGCATAGGGCAACCACTGTATAATGGCTACAATCAGTCAACTATCAACCAGTAACTACCTCCTGGGAGATCCTATTTATCACCATAAAATGACTGAATCAACAACATGCTTTTGATTTAACGTCGAATTTCCATGCAGCATGACCTAGAATAAATAAGATACATGAAGATTCTTCGAATCTCATGACTCATGGCTATAAATTTGATCAGTTGCATAAAGCATAAGCAAATACTGAGGCTGAAATTAATTGCCATTAGAGCAGTTGATTCAGGCAACTGAAAAGCTTTGTATTTGGTGATAATGAGTTCAAGATCAGAAATCAAAACCAACAACTAGATTGATGAAGTGAATGAGATTACTCACAGTTTTAGGATTGGGATCGAGTATCTTATCTATCAATGCCTTTGCCCCAGGGGAAAACCAAAATGGACAAGTATACTCTGCAAAGTTTATCTAGAATCCATCAAAGAGAAACATTAGAAATTCCAAAACTTCTCGTGAGACTATAAACGAAAGCAGCATTTTAATAAACAAGAAAAGGTTTCTCATTGGAGTGATAAAGGAAAGAGGAAGGTCTTTTGTGGCCCTTTTTCTATCACAAAATAATACAGAGGTTACTGGCAGACAAGTTTTGAATGAAAATCTCCCAAAACTCAGTGTACAGTGTAGATGAGGGAAAGGACATCAGTACCCAAAGAAGTCAAACGAGTGCCCTTGCTAACACTCATAAAGAAGCCTACATAATGAGAAATATTAACTAATAGAAACAATGTGTCGTAGCCACAAATATGGAACAGCCTCAAGTATGTTTGTTTTGTGATATTGTAAGTTCACAAGGCAAATCCCTAACATATACACTATTCAGAGAACAACCTTTTGGAACAAGGTTGGAAGGTCTGTCTCCTCAAATGGAAGATATCCAGCCATTAGAACATAAAGGATAACACCACATGACCACACATCAGCAGCTGCACCATCATAACCATGGTGACCAAGCACCTGAGAAGTATTCCTAGTGTAAGAAGTTAGATATATTAAAATTCATGATTAAAGAAAATGAAGAAGAGAGTTGCCTTCCATGAAAGAACTACTAAAGAATTTGTCAGATAGGACAAGTTAGGCAATCACATTAAACAAAGTCCAGAACCTATGTACTTTTATAAATCTTGAAAACAGTGGCAAGTTATGAGAAACTGAATATAAAGTTCCCATTTACTAACAGTGTATACCTCAGGCGCAACATAATTTGGGGTTCCACAAGTGGTATGAAGAAGTTCAACCCCCTGCACACAAAATAGAAGCAAACACATTAGAGAAATCAAGAGATTACAAGAGATGGACAGATGAGAAGCCAAATATTCACCAACAAAATCTACTTATAGAAGTAGCATATAACATACATGTTCACATTATGTATGCAAGGATATATGTGTGACTTAGAACTTGACATCAACTTAATTTAATGGAACAATACACTCTTACTTGCCGGGGTAATGCACTCAGTCCAAAATCAGAAACCTTCAGATTTCCATTAGAGTCAAGTAGAAGATTTTCAGGCTACAAGAAAGTATATTAAGTCATGATCCGAGCATCAAATCATGTGATCAAGGAAGTAAGTTAAGGGTTAAACATAATTGTTTACCTTCAGATCTCTGTGGTACACGCCCTTACTATGACAATGTGAAACTGCATCAATAAGCTGTTGAAAGTACTTCCTTGCTTCATTTTCTGGCAATCTTCCATGGTGAACCTGTAAAATGAAATCAAGTCAGGACAAAGTGCCAATTACCATTGCTTAAGGAGTAGAAAATTGGATACAAGAAAAAAGCAAAATGATGACCATGCACTGGTTTATTTTAGTCCCTTGAAAAAACTATTACATTTTAGTCCCTTGAAAAAACTACTACAGACCAGAAGATACAAGAAACTTACAATTCTATCGAAAAGTTCGCCACCAGTAACAAACTCAAGAACAATATATACCTTGGTAGGGCTTGACAGAACCTGGAAATTAAACCAGGATGAAAGGAAAACAAAAAGATATATATCAACATCAATGCTAGATAAACAAAAGAGGGCAATAAAGAACCACTAAACTGAATCATTTCAAGTTGTGAGCTGCAAAATGAACATTGAAAAGAGTACCTCATGAAGTCTAACTATGTTAGGATGTCGAACAATCTTCATGATGGATATCTCTCTTTTTATCTGGAATCCAGAGTTAGCCATATCATTCACAGAAAGACACCATGAATCAACCATCCATGAACTTGTACACAGAAGCCTAAATGTACCTGATCGACCATTTTGTGTTTGAGAATGGTACTTTTGGCCAGAACTTTGATGGCCACATTCCCTCTTGTCTCAGTGTTCTTGGCAAACTTAACCTTCGCAAATGTCCCTTCGCCGATGGTACGGCCCACTTCATACTTACCGACCCTTCTCGTCACGTTTTCCATTATTCTTTTAGGTTCATTGCTCGCTTTCCCTCTTGTCTCAGTGTTCTCGCAAATGTCCCTTCAGAATTCCTAAAGAGAGAAAATTTTCAAATTCTGAGCTGAAGCAAAATGAAAGTGAAAAAGAAGAGAAATTTAACATAATAAGTGGAAAAACCAAGCAAATCCAGAAATCCCATCAAGAAAAGACATTAAATTTCCAAACTTTCAAGTCATTCCCTCACAAATTTCTCAAGAATCAAGCAGAAGCCACTAGTTCAGCTAAAAGAAAGCACTGGAATCCACTTTCCCCGATCAGACAAGAGGTGCAGTCAATATCAGAAATAAAGTTATGCACATTCCACCAAGAAATCTTACCGGGAAACTGAAAAACAGTGAGAAGGAACTGAGTAACTTGATCACAGGAGCTCCTGGAAATGAAACTGAGTTCAAACAGAAAATGGTAAATATAGACTAATCAAGACAATTGACTTTTTGTAATTACGTGATCTAACAATAATGTATTCAGTTGGCTTTATCTTAAACATTTGATCCTGGTACGAGTGGCTAAAAATTTGTTGGATTGGTGACGTGGCGTGTTCCCATAGGTGCGCGAATTGTCAACCCCGGATTTAATTAGGCTTTCTGGTAAAAACGTCCGTAACGGTAACTACTCGACCACGAAAGCCTCGAAAATTTACTGAACACAGGTTACTTCGGTCGGCGTCAGTGGCGCGAATGCTGAGATGGGTATTATAGAGATTAAGGTCCATGGGGGAGAGACTAGGAGAGGAAGAGAAGTGTACGGAGAGAAGCTCCGGTGAGACCGTCGCAGGACAAGAGCCAAGTCCGTCACTCTCGGTGGTCTTCCAATTTGGTGGATCCGGTTTACGGTCTTGTCTCCAGCGGCGCCATGTTGTCCTTCTTGACATGGGAGCCAGTCAATGACGATAACAGTAAAAGTTCAAAAAGCGATGTTTTCAATTTATAGTGTTACTGATTAGGGTTTCCTGTTGATGATGCTTGTGAAAGTTTAATTGTGTTGTTAATGGACCTTGTGTTGGGATTTTTTGGACTGTTCTTTTGGATCAGACTAAGTTGAGGACTGAACTGAAGAGGAACAGAGTCCAGGTGGTGAAGATGGAATTCACACTACAAATTTAAGTTCTTTGGTTTTTTTGTTATCTACATTGTCTTGATATCTTCTTTCTGTATTTCGTAGGGCTGATATTGATCGTTTGATGAAGATACTACATTCAAGAGCTGCTGATCTTCCTGATCCTGAGGTTGAGCAGAAACAGAAACATTCAGGTATGACTGTTGGAGACTATAGAAGTTGATTGGTAGGGGGATATTCAGGAACATCAAATGCTCAAGTAAAGAAAATTTTAGGTCTGATTAGTGGAAATGACAGTGGGCCATGGTGGTCTATGAAAATTCAAGGAATCCAATTGAAAAAAAGTCTGAAATTTTGAGTGGATCTATTTGGGAATACTCAATCAAACTAAAGTCAACAGTGAGTAGATTAACTATGAGAATTCCATGCCATTCATAAATCGACCGATTTTATATGTTGCCGGTGTATGTAGAGTATTCTTGTTAGCAACTGACTCTCGTGTGTGTTTGTCTGTGCTACCATGTTCATGTGATCATGTGAAGTCTGCAGCATTTATAATGTTGAAACAAATAGCTGAATTGAATACTTATTAGAAAACATGATGATGGAAGTGACAAGTTACAAAACTATATCTGTGAAGTTGACATCAGATTCTATATCATGAAGTATCCTATCTCACAAGATACATGTTTTCTGTGTTTATTTCACAAGACATTCTGACAGTATGTGTGATTTTGCAGATGCAAGATATTGGTTGTTTTCCAATTGAAATTGCACGGGTTTATATACATACTCATTTATCAGAACTGAAGTTCAACTTTGGATTAGTAAATCAATATGGATAACGTTCAGTCCTATAGGAAAAGATGTTATTTGTTATTGAATGCAAAAGCATATCATCCTCTCTCTCTTTTTTGCTCACTAAACATTTTTAGGATTGGATCACATGATCCTTTTTGTGATATTCCTGGAGTGGCCAGTGGCTAAGAAGGTTTGTAGAGAGATAAAACTTTACTAAAGATTTCAATGAGATCATGGCCGGAAACATCTTCCACTAATCTCCATACGCAATCCATGTTGCTGCCATCTTGATTACAGTAAGTACTCATCCCTTCTCAGCTTAGTTAGATAGTCATCACCACCTGCCTTTAAACCGCCTACTTTTGCGCGTGTTCTCTTATTCTTTTTTCTCTTGAATCCTTGTTCTGAGAATCCTTTTCCAAGCTCCCAAATTTATCATAAAGAACAATTCTTTCTTTCTTAGTAGTTTGGAAGCCTAAACTTGAGCTACCACTTCAATATGTCATTTTTTTTCAAGTATTATTAACTTCTGACTCAATACTAGTTTAACAATTTCTTTATGAGATGCTTTAAGGCCACAGCAAAAGGAATTGAATCAAAGCCGAAGGATAGTGGTCCAATCTAGTCAAGGAATTCAACATTCCAAGACAGAGAGGAAAAGCCAAGTCAAGTTCAAACTCCATCTCTAAAGCATTTGACTTGGAATCTAGTGTGTGTATGTGTATGAGTGATCTATAGCTCATTTTATGAGGGGGGGAAAAACACTACCTGTAACTCATCTGTTAAAAAGATATAATCTGTGTTAACAGCAAAGAACAAACAGGTCCAAAATTGTGAGTGTAACTAATAATTATGTGGATGGTGGAGGGAAGTGGGGTGGTGGGGAAAGTGGTCACAAGTGAAATGAAATGGGTAATGAAATGAATGCATTAGACAGACATGACATTGACGTTTCAGATTCTAAGTGTCAGACTTTGTGTTTGCAGCAGATTTGCAGACCCAACAGCCTCTGTTTTCTCTATAAATATCATATGCTTCAAGAAAAAGATAATAATAATAGATACATACATACCCATGAGACAGAGATAAGATCCTCTGTCCAATTTTATGGTGTCTTATTTTGTCCCAAGAATCTTAGTCACTCATTTATGCTGATCCTGTATGGGTCTTGTATAAATAAACGCGAGATTCGCATTAATAAATGGTTGAGATTCGTGGGACAGAATAAAACACTATAAAATTGAACAGAGAATCTGGACTCTATGAGACACTAGCCAGCTTGAAATATACTACTTTCAGATCCCGAGGGCGTTCAATGATTACTCGTTTACACTCCTTTCAAAACATCCTTTGTTTACAGTGATTTAGAAACTACGTGAAGGAGTGAATTCCTGCTTGTGATATGCTCGAACTCAAAGTTTTGACTAGATTGATTAACTTATATATGTAGGATCATTGACAACTTGAAGCAACAAATTCCATCCAAGAAGGATCCTATGAGAGATTCTGAAGGTTACCCGTTTATCAGAATTCACTCAACTTTCCATTAAAAATGAAAAAAGCAGCAAGAAGAGTCTGGAGCAGAAAGAAACAGTGTGGTCCAAGTTCAGGCAAGTATCTCCTTGGACTCCACAACCATTAAGAATGGCAGGAGAGGCTTTTCTGCTTTTATTAGTCGAGCGTTTCAATGAAATAAGAAGTTTGAGGCAATTCATGAACTGAGATACAATTGCACCAGAAATGGTGGTCCATGGAATTCCTTTTTTAAATGGGTCATGCATGGACTCATGGATGATTAAGTGGTAGACAAGCCAAGTCTTTCCTTAGATATCTTCTTTGAAAGATAACAACTTTTCACACATATTTCACTTTTATAAAGACAAGAAAGAGAGTAAATAAGATTTCTAATTTTTCATTTAAAGCTACAGGAGCTTTATTCTTCTGCAGCTACCATCCCTACCAAGGAAGGAAGCAAGCATGTGGTATTACAGGATCACAATCACAATGTTACTATCTAAATTATTACTGTGATTCTCTGCAATCAAGACCACAATTTTCATAATTGCCCCCACATCATCCACAATTACGCTCCTAAGCATCAAAAATTCAGTCAGAAGAATGTATCCCGGTCGTTTAAATAAGAACTGGTTGATATGATTTGTTGAATCAATTCTAAGCATGGTTTATAAACCCTAATTGGTAGTAATCATACCTCAAACAAACACACACATACATATATATCCAATGGTTCTAAGCTAAACATCAAAACAATAAATGCTACATTAGTTTCCAAAAAAATAAATATAGAAAGGAAGCAATATAATTGCAAAACTAAGACAAATTTGCCCAAGTTTTTTGATACAAAATGCTTCAAATAAATGCTAAAATGTTCTAGCTAGGCTCATATTTTCTATGTATCATTAGTAATAATTAAAGTATTTTAATTCTTGTTGTCTGAACTCAAATATATATGAATTTAATTGGAATCTCTTCTTGACCTCAGACACAAAGTTGTGATCTTTTTCTTTTATTCTGTGCCTTCCTTAAATCTTTTTGTTGTATTTACGGAATCTCTTAGGCTCTCGTTATGTTGAAGAAGGAATTGCTTGCTATGAAAATGTTCGAAATGAGGCACAACAAGAGCACACCACCGAACATAGAATCAAATGAAAGTGCTTCTTGTCTGGAATATTACTCGGTTCATCAAGCAAGTTGGTTAGAAGCATTGTTACTTATGAGGAAAAAGGGTACCAATTTCAAGAGAAAACAACATTATTCTGACATTAAATGTAACTATTTTCGTTTTTTTTTACTTCTTAATCTTGTTTACGAATGTAATTAGTGTGACAACTATAGACAGCAACAGACATCCTTTGATACTTGTCTGAGTTCAACATATACATGTCCATAAATTTACATTCATGTTCATCTTAGAATGAGCATATCCAACCTTTAGCAATGTTTTGGATAATAAATCAATCTACCAAATAAGTTAAACACTATTTTAAATTTGATCTTGTATAATGCTAATCAAAGAGCAATCTCTTTGACATCAAGAATTTCCTGTTTCACAAAGCGCATACATCAAATTTGATCAATGATTAAGTTTTTGATAAATTTTGATTTTTCAAGCAATCCCATGCCAACTATCTTTGATTAAATTGATTTCATTAGTAACGAGGAATCGGAATAACATACATTGATCAATCAAAGAGACAAGAGTTCTATTGTTCTTACTCATAATTAATCAACTTTTCAATCTCAATTAAAGTTAAAATGGCCATAAAAAATAGTAAAATTAAATGAAATGATGCTAATAACTTATTCAATATTTTGATAGTTAACCTTACTCTTATTACTCAACAGAATCATAAGGTGGAGAGTTGATGCAAAAATGACACAAAAGCAATGAAGCTCAGTTCAATTTTCAAGTAAACATAACATCTGATACGTTGAAAAAGTAGATAGAATTTTGTTTTTTTCAATGTCCTGAAGAACACAACGAAGAAAGCTTTGCTCACTTGAAGAGCATGATGTGGTCTTGAGGAACCAAAACCTTCATTTCATTTGTTCAGTATAACAGCCCTCGACATTATAGATGCTTCTCAGATGCCTGCACGAGACACAATGCAATGTCAAAGTTATGAAGTTTTATCATCAGCCTCAAGATCATTTTGGAGTGTACAGAAGGGAATTTCTATATCAGAATCTCCTGAAAATGTGGTTTCGTATGTCCAATAAATGAGTTTTGAAACAAATTCTAACCAAGTTCATATCCTATTTCTTGTTCCTTATCCACTGGAGTACTTACTTACATTGTCGAGTTTAGCTTGGTTGTTGTTCTCCAACATCAATCCGAAGTGAATGTGAGGGAAGTGAGCCCACTAGGAAACGAAAATTTCAAAATTTGATCAATACCCACATAGATTCTTGATACGATATTATGAAAGTTCAATGCTTTTTGAGAAGATGGCAAGAACTATCTCTGTAATTTTCTTCACTCACGTTTTTTGCAGCAGTACTGAATGCTTCTCTGTGACTGATATCAGGATTGTTGACCTTGATCCTCTGAATCTCCTCCCTACATTTCGAATTTCGTATCAATACAGAAGAAAAGAGAAGAAAACCCAAAAGAGAAAACCAAAGTGCATCAAACTGAAAGAGATTTTAAATTTAAAGAAGATTGGTGCGATCAGTACTTTATGAACTGATTATATGCAGAAGGTACTCGCTGCCTCTTCTCGGGAGCTGAAAATGGAAAATAACACATCATGACTTGCATATACGAAATGAGAAAGTACGTACGTAAACGTAAAAAGGCTGGTGGTGCATGTAAACGTGGATAAAGAAAGAAGACAAAGAAGTTGCTGAGAGAAGAGACTCACGGCGATTGATAGCCCTTTCTTCAGAGATATGGTTGCCAGAGGGTCGCATTCCGGAGAACTTGCTGCTGCATTTGGATGACGAACCAAGGTGATCAATTCTGTACTCAGCCGAGCTATAGTTAGCTGCCTGAAAAGAAGAAAACAGAAAAACAGAAGATCAACGACGAAAATACGTTGCAAATTGAAGGTTTACATTAGTTTTCAGTAACTATATCAGCCACTACTTGAACTTTAAAGGCCATAACAGAAGATAAGATAAGCTTGTAAGTATTAGGTCCTAAAGGATATAGAATCTACAGAAAGCAGAAATAGGTTTCTTTTTAGTTCTGGTTCAAAGGCGGCTGCCGGATTTAAGTTCTGAGAATACCCAACAGAGAAATGAGACTGAAACGTTTTGAAAGACTCGATCCCTAACGAAAAAGATCAGATCTTGAGCATGGAGGGCTTGGATTTTCCTCAAAAGAAGCAAAGAACACCAGTTAAGCCCTACATTTTAGAGGCTATATATCTATGAACAACAACAACAACCCCCTTGAAATAAGCCGAAACTGTATAGCCAACATCACCTGAACTTCTTGCCATGACAGTGACTGAAATGCGGCTGCCATGTTCACGGACCATAGATTGGTGCAGTGCCCACATCGGACGGTCACGATATCAAACAAGCTGCTGCATGGGACACTCACCTGCAATTTTCATTCAAGGTGTCAAATCCCATAGATTTCCTCTCCTTCTTGGATCCATAAGCAATAAACTCGTTCAAATAGTGAAAAAGTACCAATCTTTACATGTAAAGAGTCGTGTGTTCCTATGTTTAATTACTCACTTCAACCATCTGTTCGACCATGTAACATGTCTAGCGATAGCACCAAAGAAGAAGATAAGGAAATAGATAAACAAGGAAGAAGAAACCTTCTTTCTTCTCGTGCAGATAATGATATGCATAAAATGTGCAGACTTTACGGGGAAAGAGTGGGTTATTGTTGAGCTTTATTTATGATTTTTATGTAGGAACAGCCCAAAAGTTGAGAGCTTCCATTAATTTTCATGAGAAAACTAGCTGAAGAAACTTTCTTTCTGTGACTAGAAACCTTCTAGTTGCAGATGATCAAAGATCAGCTAGAGAGAGTTGAAAGAGAAAGGAAGGAGTCGTCATCATCAGTTTATCAGCAAATACTTTGTTTAGACGTTAAATGACAACACTCTATTCACGAAAAACAACAGTCTAAACAAGCAAAACAATAAGCCATTTTCGTAACCTCTCTCCCTCTCTCTCGCAGCTATAGAAGACCTTAAGGTCTGACTTCTTCATTGACCGCCAAAAGGAGAAGGAACAGAAAAGTCCAACAATGGATACCTGACTAAAGCTGCCAAGAGAAACAAGAAACCCCAGAAAGAAAATTGGCAGATATCTATATATATATATAACATAGCAGGAGAGCCTAATCAATAGAACCAGTTTTAATTTACAGGCCATAGCTTTTATAATCAGGATCTATAAAACTTGATAGTACTCTAAGAACTCAAGCAGATCCCATCACTGAAGAGATCATAAGATACCGCAAGAACAATATTGCAGAAGTTGCAAGGGATGTAGCAAAGTTGCTCAGGCACAACATCGATGCAGCTGGTCATGATGTCTTCGAAGCAAGCAAATGAATCCAACCTCAGAAGAAGAAGAAGACGAAGAAGAAGAAGAAGCAAGTGACAGAGAGAAAATGGAGAAGCTACTAACAATATAGCTCTTGCAAATTGCAAAGAACACACACAAAGAATGAAGGACAAAGAAAAGCTTGATATTCTCTCTCTCTCTCTCTGTCGCTCTCTCTCTCACACACACAAGTCTCTCTTTTACTTTGATACGAGGCTATTGGTAGTATTGTATCACAACAGTGTACATGTATGGCCCATTTACATAGAAATTCATCAGAAGAAAAAGAGCTACTTTAAAGTGATAAAGGAAGAGAAATGGTGGTGGCGGTGGTGGCGGTGGTGGAGGGTGAGGAGAAGAAGGAGGAGTCAGGCAGTTAAAGCCAATACCCAATTGCCATTATTACCTTAAAAAGCCAATACACACAGAAAATAACAGTACTGTGTTGAGTGATGATCAGTACTGTCAAAAAAATTACTACTGTAAGAAGAAGGAGAAGATTGGAAGCCAAAAGAAAGCAGACCAACGAGGGTTAGGGTTTTGAGGGTGTATGGATACAAAGATAACAGCTCATGGATAATGGAAGCATCTGTACAGGTATGTATGGTATGTATGACTTCTGAGAAGAGATGAGGCATTTGAATGAGCTTAGGTGGTGTCATTATTTAGGTGAATGTGACCATTCCTCCTATCAAACCCTCCTTCTGCTTCTTTCCAGCGGACGAGGGGGGCGATGAATTCATTTACTTGCATCCTTTTCAGTAATTTTTTTAAAATAAAAAATAAATCTTTTATGATTATAAAAATTTTGGAAAATTATTATTATTATTAAAAAATAAATCTCTTATGTTATAATTTCAGTTAAACATTTATGACGTGACTAATCTCACATTACATTATAGTAAATAAACTATATTCTTAAACTTGAATTGAACCGATTAAACTTAAATTAAATGAATGATTTAATAAAATTATTAGTTTGAATAGAATATAATTTGTTCGATTCGAGTTTAAAAATTAAATCAGTTTTTAATTTGATAATTTTTAAAAATTTATTATCTTAAATTTTGATTAAAAAATAGATGGACCAATAAAAAATATTACTTATATGTTAATCTAATTTAATTTTAATCTCGAACCGAATTAATTCAATTTGACTCAAATTATTAATTTATTTTTATTATTTAAATTATTAATTTAAATAAACATATCGCTTTTGTTATATTGACTTTTTCTTTTTTTTAATTCTAAAATTTTATTTTTTAAGAAATTTTTATAAAATTATGAGAATTTCTATTTGTTTTACCTTTAAAAAAAAAGAACAAGAAAGTGCCTCAGTAAAAGAGAAGAATGATGGGTCGTAGTGATTAGGGAAGTCGTCCGGTCGACTTAGCCAACTTGCATGAGAATGGACGCATCAAGACGCTATTCAGCTTCCGTCCCTTTCCATATCTTCTTGTAATAAATAGCAGGTAAGTGTGTTCATATTATTATTATTAATATTACTAGTAGCGTAGGTTTTTGGGCCGACCGAGGAAGAATTTAAGAATATAATTGATTAGGCTCATAATATGTTTGATTAGATGTAACACTGGGAAGAATTTAAGGCCGAAGGTAAGACTTTTAATATAATGTAATGGTTTTTAATGGTATAAAATGTGAATAAATATAATATTAGGAAATTGTTATTTGGAAAGAGTGGAAAGGTTCATAATGTAATATAGTGAAATATTGTTTGAATGAAAAGTTTATAATGTAATATAGTGTAAAGTTGTTTATCATTTTACATTTCACCTTAAACCACCCAAATTAGAGGTTTTTCATTTTTACTGTTTATGATGGAATAAGATGTAATACGAAACTCTTATCTTCTATCTCATTTCATTATAAACCCTCATTCCAAACAATGAAATAATATTACATTTCATCTCATTCCACTAATAAACTTCCGATCAAACATAGCCCAAGATAACTAGTCTAAATTATTAGGAGAAATAAATGTGAAATGTCATATATCTTTGTAAATTTAAAGAAAATTAACTATTTTCAAATATATAATTCTCTCGTAATCATTAAGGAATAACCAATGTTTTAAAAACCGAACCGGACATCAAACCGATCGAAGGAAAGGTTTAAGATTTAGAGGTTCAACCGGTAGTAAACCACTATAAAATTGGTATGTAATAAATAACAAGTAAAACTTATAAGAATAAGTAAAAATAAAATATTTTATTGAATAAAAATACATCAATGTCTAATATAAATATTAAAATAACAATAAAAAATAAAATTGTATTTCTGAAGGAGGTTGTGTTTCACCATGTTCAAAAGCTTCAAATTCTCCAACGCTATTTAAAGATTCGTAAACTACGCTTTCATCTAAAATATTTGCATCAACTTTTTCTACTGAAAAATAAATTACAAATTAGTAATATATGAAATTATTCTCAATTGTAAACTTGTATTACAATATAATTTTAACTTAAATATGATCAAAATAAGATATGAACTGACAATCAGTAGATGTTCTTAATTAATTCATTGTGACAAATGCATTTTCTTCATAAATCGTCTTTTCAAGTTCATTATAATCAAGATCAGGTAATGGTTCTTCTTCTTCGATCCAAAAATCAATATGTTCAATACAATCAATATCAACTAAATCATATGTTTTCTTCTTACTAAACGATCTGAATATATAATAGAAAAATTATAAAATCAATAATAAAAATAAAATTATTGAAATAAAAACAAAACTATAAAACAGTAAAATACATATTCTTCATTCTCAGATAATAAGTAACGTAAACAAGGTCATTAAGTCTTTGATGTTCCAAACGATTTTGTTTCTTTGTATGAATACATTCAAAAACATTCCAATTACATTCACAACTTGACGCAGAAGTTGTTTGACTGAGTAACCTAATAGTGAGTTTTCTCAATGTTGGAGCACTGTCACCAAATAATCTCAACCACTCATCTGTATTTTAAATCAATAGTTATGATAAAATATATATTATTAATAAGTAAATAAAGAATTAAAATTATAAAACTTACATGGCTGCATTTTTTTCAACATAAGTTCTCTCTTTACTGATGATCTAGCAAAACTCTCTAAACTTTCACGATACAATTTAATTTCATTTATCGCTTGTGAGTACTCTTTAATAGAGAAAATACCTTTGCATTCAACCACATTAAACAAACCACCCATAATAATAATTGTACGTTCTTCTCCACTATATAAGCAATAAGGATTGAGAAAATAAGTTGTTAAGTGGATCATTTGAGTAAGATACTTATCTCATTGTCAATCAATAATATCTATATAAGGCTTGTACAATTTCTCCTTCCCTTTAAAAATATTTATAATTGTTTTATGAGCTCTATACATACCATCACGTATATATCCTAGAGATGGCTTCACATCTGAATCAACAATCCTCAACAACCTTATAAGCGGAGCCACAATCTTTACAACGATCAAGCAAGCATCCCAAAATTTATTATCTAGAATAATAGCATGAAATTCTTTTCCTTCTTCACTCTTTGATAATTTATGACTTGAAAAGTGTTTAGTTGTCACTAGATTTTGAAGTAGTTGCTTATGTTCATAAACACTTTTCAAAGTAATAAATGTAGGTGCAAACCTGGTAGCAGCGGGATGAACGATCTCATCCCAATCTTCTTGTTTTCTTAACCATGACAAAAATGCGGCATGATTATTGTATGGCACCAAGTTGAAATAATGCATATTTATGAAAATACATGTGTGATAGGAGTTAGAATGTTGCTATGATTAGAATATGAAGACATATGATTCAATTTTTGGTCAAATGGATAATGGTTAGTGAATTGGAATTAGTTGGGTTCATTAGAGAATTAAGATATTTAAATGTACATTTGGTCTTGAAAAAGTTGTCAAGTGGCAAGTTAAGTTGATACATGAAAATTAGAACGATTAACCTATGAGTTAGTGACATTTGGCATGGTTAAAGCATTGACAAATGGCATAGTTGATACATTGACAAATGGAAGCACTAAGTGTGTGACATATGACCTAAAGTATCATTGACATATGGCAGCTCCTTCAAGGGACACATGGAGCTCATGCATGAAGACATATGTTGCTCCAATTCCATGACACCTAGCTTTGGATGTGGTAAATTCTGCTGGAGCAAGTTTTCACTTTGCTCTTTTCTCTCCACCGAAATTCTTCTACTCTCCCTCTCAACTTTTGGATCTTTGCTGAAGCTTGGATCATCATCTTTGTAAGTTATTTCATCAAGAAGTAGGTCATGTAACTTTATGTAATATTATTTAGTTGATGTTGAAAGTTATACCTTAAACTTAGGTATGTGCTGGATGTTTGGAAGTTTGGTTTAGCTGGATTCTTGGAGTTGAATTTAAAGTTTATAAACTTGGTATCCTGTGATAGAATACGTTGTTTGATGTTTGATATGGATCAATTGTGTACTGAAATGGGAAAGAATTGAGGTTTGATACATGCTGAAAACTGGTTCTGATGAGTAGTTCTACTAGACAGGTTTTGATATTCTAGCCATATCTTGCCCTGTAGGTATCCAAATTGGATGAATTTAAATTCGGAGTAAACTAGAAACTTATATCTACAACTTTCATTAAAGGCATCGAATTTGGTTTCTGTCACTAATTGTGTCCAAAGTTGGCTTGAAGTTGAGTATCTGGAATTTGTCACTGTTTGTGAATAGTTTGTAGTCATTTAGAGATAATTTTCAAAATACTGAACCAAATTGTATAACATTAGTGTCAGTATAAACTTAAGACATAAAGAAACAAATGTTTAGAAGAATGTTGGGCCTAAATCCTTCATTTTCATTGTCAAAATGACTGTGTGACATTGAACCGAAAGTTTGTTTTGGGAAAAAGCTGGAAGAAAATGATGAAGTATGTTGGATTATGATAAATGAAGTGTTTTCACTAAACTTGCTTTGGTATTTCGATTATAACTTGAACTATGGATCTCCAAATGAGTGGTACTAATTCAGATTAAACTAGAGACATATTTTTACAACTTTCTTGAAGAAGTTGAATTTTAATTGTCTCTAAGATTTTCAAAATTTGGCATGAAATTGAGTCTTGGCTTAGGTTGTAGCACTACTGGGGATAGAAATCATATCCTATGATATTTGAATAAACTATATTGATGTAGGCCGAATTAGACTAAGGTATCTTCATCAAATTGAAGCTTATTCTTTTAGTTTTAAATTGGTATAAAGTTTGTAATTTTTGGATATTGGAATTGAGAGTTACGAGGTGTACAACTTGGAGGCATGATCATGCATTAGCCAAAAATTTCAAATGTGCATAGTCTATGGTATTTCAAATGTGGACAAGACAACCGCAATAGCCAATGGAGTCTGAGTGTTGTTGTGAAAATAATGTAATTTTTTTAGTTTGACTTTTGGGCTTGTATCTGATATGTATATGTGAATTTATTGGTAAGTTTGTAACAACGATATTTTAATTTGGTTTAGATTTTTCAGCAAGTTTGTGTTAAGTACTATGTAATTTAATTTATGATTGCCTGAATTGATTCCTGGAAGTTCGTATGCCTTGATTTGCTTGTACTGTTTTGTGTGGCATTCGTATATCCTTTTAGGGAGTATGTGGGTGTTACACTTTTTGGTATCAAAGTATGGTTTAGGCGATTCTGGTTTAACCAACGCTTAACTATTGCTTCTATTGAGTGTCCAAGTTATGTTTTAGCTTAACACTGTGTCCCATGTTTTGTCTATAGAATTTACAATGGAAGGATCTCGCGGCTCTGTTAACGAAGTTGCTGAGAGCAATCAATCGGGGCAATCTTGTCCAAAAATACCTAGACCCTCGGAGGTTAATTGAGGTGAAGCTGGGATGCCACCTCTCGCTTCAGTTCAGGGAAAGGCTTTGATTAAGCTGTCCCAGTATATGATGACGTTACTGCATCGGATGACAAAACCTAAGGCTCCAATTAATCAGCTGAGGAAGTATAGAGCTGAGGAATTTACTATGACATCTCTAGAGGAATCTGAAAGGGCTGAGTTCTGGATTGAAAAGGTGAAGAGAGTACTGGATGAGATCAGTTGTCCAACTGAGCAGATAGTGTACTGTGCTGTCTCCCTTCTTCAAGGAGCAGCTTATGAATGGTGGAAGCTCGTTTTGAGGAGTCCTCAATTGCCGATACTTTTGACTTGGGATTTCTTTGCCCAAAAATTTAAAGCTAAGTATGTGACAGAGGCTTACAAAAAGGATAAGTGGAAGCAATTTATGAACTTGAAGCAGAGGAATTTGTTAGTTGCAGAGTATGATCGGGAGTTCAACCGACTCAGTAAGTATACCCTTAAATCTGTGTTTACTGAGGCATTCCGATGTCACCAATTTGAGGATGGATTACATGATTCCATTAAGGAGCATTTGGCAGCAATTACTCTGTTGCAGCAAGTGACATATCATCAGCTAGTACAGGTTACCATGAAAATAGAGAGACAGGAGATGGCCAGAAGAGAAAGGAGTTTTGGTAGAGGAGGTCAGTCCTCGGAGAAACAAAGTTAGGAAGGTACTACTTCGGTACTGAAAAATACTCATAGATCTATGACTTGAGAAGGCGACAAAACTTTCCCTCTTCGGCAGCTTCTGGCAGGGGGTCGTCTGGAGCAAAGGTTCTGAATCCTCGAAGTGCCCTGATTGTTCTGTACATCATTGGAGTGTTTGCAGAAGGGCTACAGGAGCATGTTTTCACTGTGGTAGTACTAAGCATAAGATAGTCAATTGCCCTCTCAACTAGGCTCAGAGATCACAAGCCAATCGAGATGTCTTTCTTGCATTTACTGGGAACAGAGGAAGTGGTAGAGGTCAAGGAGGATCTGAGCAGAATAGATCAAATCGGAGTAACCAATCGGAAACAGTAGATCAACCAGCTGTGCCTACTGCTTCGGCTCGAGCTTATGCACTGAAAGCTCGTAAGGATCAGGATGCACCGGATGTCATTGTTGGTATTGTTTCTCTCTTTAATTCTAAAATGTATGCATTAATTGATACTGAATCTATGCATTCATATATCTGTGCTGGAGAAATGTTTGATATGGGGATGCCTATAGATCAGTTAGAATATGACATGCATGTAAATAGTCCTTTGGGTAGTGGTGTGTTGGTGAATCAGGTGTTTAGGAATTGTCCTGTTATGATTCAATGAAGTATGTAGTAGATCTGATTAAATTGCCATTCCACGAATTTGATTTGATTTTGGATATGGATTGGTTGTCTAAACATTGGGCAGTAATTGACTGTAATGCTAAGACAATTATATTTAGGAGACCTAATCAGTCTGAGATTGTATTACATGGTATTCACATTAGTTCTTTAACTATTATGGTATCTGCTATGCAAGCTCGAAAGCTTCTCAGGAAGGGGTGTGAAGCCTATCTAACTTTTGTGCTTGATTCCCAAAAAAGGTGATAAGAGTGGTAAACTGCTTGACATTCCTGTAGTAAATGAATTCCCAAATGTATTTTATGAGGAATTACCTGGACTCCCTTATGAAAGAGATGTGGAGTTGTCAATTGAAGTTATACTTGGCACTGCTCCTATATCTAGAGCATTGTACAGAATGGCTCCTATTGAGTTAAAGGAGTTGAAGGAGCATTTACAAGAGCTTCTAGATAAAGAATTTATTAGACCTAGTGTGTCATCGTGGGGAGCACCGGTGTCGTTTGTTAAGAAGAAGTATGGCACATGATGGATGTGCATCGATTACAGGCAATTGAATAGAGTCACGGTGAAGAATAAGTATCCATTGCCAAGGATTGAAGACTTATTTGATCAGTTAAAAGATGTAGGAGTGTTTTCAAAGATAGATCTGCATTTGGGGTATTATCAGCTTCGAGTAAAGGATGTGGATGTACCAAAGATTGCATTTAGAACCCGTTATGGACATTATGAATTCCTAGTAATGCCATTCGGGTTAACTAATGCTCCAGCAGCATTTATGGATCTGATGAATAGAGTATTCAGGCCTTATTTGGACCAGTTTGTTGTGGTGTTTATTGATGATATACTGGTCTACTCTAGGACTGAACAGGATCATAGTGAACATCTCCGAATTGTATTACAGACACTTCGGGAAAGACAGTTGTATGCTAAGCTGAGTAAATGTGATTTCTGGCTTCAGGAGATAACATTTTTAGGGCATGTAGTCTCTACTGAAGGAATTAGAGTTGATCCTAGTAAGATAGAGGCGATTGTTAATTGGAAGCCGCCACGGAATGTGACAGAAGTGAGAAGTTTTCTGGGTCTGGCCGGTTATTATCGTCGATTTGTTAAGGGGTTTTCAGTGTTAGCATCTCCTTTAACTAAACTTTTACGGAAGGGAGTGAAGTATGAATGGTCTGATAGATGTCAGAATAGTTTTGATCAGTTGAAGAGTATGCTTACTGAAGCTCCTGTATTAGTTCAACCTACGGCTGGCAAGGAGTATGTTATGTATACTGATGCGTCTGGGATCGGTTTAGGTTGTGTTTTGATGCAGGAAGGAAAGGTAGTTGCTTATGCTTCTAGGCAACTAAAGACTCATGAACGGAATTACCCTACTCATGATCTGGAACTTGCAGCAGTAGTGTTTGCCTTAAAAATTTGGCGGCACTATCTGTATGGTGAAAGGTGTAGAATTTTCACGGATCACAAGAGTCTGAAGTATCTGCTTACCCAGAAGGAACTCAATTTGAGACAACGACGTTGGTTGGAATTATTTAAAGACTATGATTGCATTGTTGACTACCATCCGGGTAAGGCTAATGTTGTAGCTGATGCCTTGAGTCGAAAGACTATCTCAGCTTTATTACTGAAGCAGATTGGATGGAAATTGGGATCTGATGGAGCTTTGATGGCTCAATTGATAGCAAGGCCTACGTTGAGACAGGAGATTTGTAATGCTCAAAGAGCTGATGATAAGTTACAGCAACTTATCTTGGCTACTCAGGAAGGTAAACAGACTGATTTTTCTGTGCAAGGTGATGGTGAATTGTATTATAAGGATCGGTTGTGCATACCAGCGAATTATGAATTGAAGAAGAAGTTATTGTTTGAGGCTCATAATACAATTTTTACTATGCATCCGAGTGGAAACAAGATGTATCAGGATTTGAAGCAGTATTACTGGTAGTCAGGTATGAAACGGGACGTGGTGGATTATGTAGCAAAATGTCTGACATGCCAGCAGGTTAAGGCTGAAACACCATGTTCCATCTGGTTTGTTAAATCCTATTCCTATTCCTCAATGGAAGTGGGATAACATTACCATGGACTTTGTCATTGGTCTTCCTCTTACTCAAAGGAAGCATGATGCGGTATGGGTCATTGTGGATAAGTTTACTAAATCTGCTCATTTTTTGCCTGTTCGCCCTGACTATTGTTTGGATAGGCTAGCTGATTTGTATGTTAATGAGATAGTAAGACTGCAGGGAGTACCATTATCGATTATTCTGATCGTGATCCTCGATTTACTTCGAGATTCTGGAAAAGCTTACAGGAAGCATTGGGTACTTAGCTTAAGTTTAGTACTGCTTTCCATCCCCAAACAGATGGACAATCGGAACGAGTTATACAGATATTGGAGGATATGTTGCGGGGTTGTGTGTTGGAATTTCCCAGAAGTTAGGATAATTATCTGACTTTGATGGAGTTTGCTTATAATAACAGTTATCAGACGAGTATTGGCATGGCACCTTATGAAGCATTGTATGGTCAAAAATGTAGAACTCCGGTATGTTGGACAGAGTTGAGTGAAAATAAGATGACCGGGCCAGAAATTGTGAAAGATACGGAAGAAAAGATTCAGATTATTCAACAAAGGTTGAAAGCTGCCAGTGATAGACAGAAGTCTTATGCTGATCTAAAAAGGAAGGATATTGAGTTTCAAGTGGGTAATAAGGTGTTTCTGAAAGTGTCACCATGGAAGCATATACTCCGATTTGGAAAGAAGGGTAAGCTTAGTCCGCGATTCATTGGGCCATATGAAATTCTGAAGAGGGTTGGACCCGTAGCTTATCAGTTAGCTCTTCCTGGAGAATTGGCCAGATTGCATGATGTGTTCCATGTTTCTATGTTGAGGAGATATCGGTCTGATGTCACACATAAGATTCCGGTGCAAGAGATTCAGGTGCAACAGGATTTGTCATATGAAGAAGGGCCAATTTCCATATTAGCCAGAGAAGTGAAACAATTGCGGAACAAGACAGTACCATTGGTAAAAGTCCTCTGGCAACACCATGGACTTGAGGAAGCAACCTGGGAACCAGAGGAAATCATGAAGGCCCAGTATCCTCAATTATTCGGATCAGGTATGAATTTCGAGGACGAAATTTCTTAAGGAGGGAAGAGTTGTAACGCCCCAAATTAGGGGTTAGAATATTAACGAAATTTAGTACGAATTATGCTTGTTATTTGCATATTGAATATTTGCTTAATTGTGCATAAATATTTTGGCATGCATTCATGACATTTTCCGGGTAAATTGGTTTAATGAGATTTCTGAATTGTTCGGACAGTATTAATATAATTTTAGTAATTTTTGTATACTTCAAATATTTTTAGAAATTGTTGGTGAATTATTTTTTTGTTGAAAATTTATTTTGAGAGTCATTATTTTATAATAGAATTTTGGTGAATTTTCGGAAGTTTTCTGGAAATTTTGGGTAATTGTTTGTTTTACGAATTATAACAATGTATTTGGTTGTTTAAAAAGAATAATTTATTAATAAAATAATAATAATTAAATGAATGGACGAATGGCAATATGGCAAGAGGTTTACATGCATAGTAACATCTGGATTGAACATAAGACGTGCATGAGACACACGTGGTCAGATGTTCTTCATTAAAAATAGCTTCTGTAATTTATATTCTTCATACTTCATCGCCTTCACCGAGTAGCAAGTCTACTGGAAAGACCATCTAAAACAGGTAAGTCACGATGCTATGTTTATAGTGTATATCGATATACATGGGTTTGTACGGTGATGCTCTTTTCTGTTATAAATATATATATGTGTGTTCTGTTTTGTGTTAGAGAAAGACTGACTTTGGTGATGCTGTCGTGCTTGAGGAATAGTTATAAGATATAAGGGATAAGTTGGAGCTAGAAGAAAAGAATAAAAACCAGACCTGTAGAAGTTCAAAATTTCAGTAGTGAGAGAAAGCATGAGGGAACTTTCGGTTTTGATGGTAAATACCATATAAGCTTGCATCTGAGTTGTTTTGAGATTGTACTGGTGTAGAAGGGCTGGATATATATTTAGGATTGATTAATCAGTAGGAAGAAATAAAAAAATTCTGAAGTTCGAAAACTCTGGGTTGAAGAAGAGGCCTTCTCGCGACTGCGACTGCTCGCCCTCGCGAGAATGGCCATTTAGGCTGCGGCTCGCCCTCGCGAGGGGGGCCAATAGCGGCTCGCCTTCGCGAGCCGTCGCCGTCACGAGCCGCACTATTAAATTTTATATTTTATTATTTTTGCATTCTTTTACTCTTTTGACCATATCCTTGTCATCCGACCTCCGAATGATTTGATTTTCGAGGCATCGGATTCATAAGAAAATTTTCTACCTCTCCGTATGAAATTGAGGATTTAAAATAAGCCCGAAAATTTGTTATGAACATGCATCATACTCATTCTTCATACAGTAATTATGCACAATAGTAATTTGTATCTGTGTTCCCTATTATAGAGGAACGACCACTGCCAGATATTGCCGGGACTTCGAGGCAATAAATAGTAAGGGCGATTTAAGGTCAGTAATGTCAGTAATTTTTGTAAGTAATACAGGTAAC
>JANVCL010411435.1:0-12029 GCA_026546855.1 Erythroxylum incrassatum
GCAGGTTTTTGGGATTTTTAAAATACAGCCGTTATGCTGCCCAATTTTTGAAAAAGGACAAATAAGATTTTGGTTAACAGATGAATTATGGGATATGTATGAATGTATTTCGATTGAGGATAAGTTTCCAAATGGGGAATTTTTTTGTTTTAATTTGTATAAGATTGAATAAAGATGAAAGGAATGAGAAAAAAAGAAAAAAATTATATCGGATTTCGGATTGGTTTAGTCTTAGGGTTTCCAACGCTACGTTTTTCTAAAATATTCGTTACCCGGATGTCGGAATTAAGTTTTTGTTCTTAAGCGATTTGCTTTCGTTTTGTAAATCCGATTCTTCAATTTCGCTTATGATTTTGCTTCCGCTTTATGACTTCCGATCCGTTCATTTGTTTCGCTTTGTTTTTCGATTCGTGTTTTCGTCCATTCTTCGCTTTGTTTGCGTTTGCGTTTTCTGTTTTTACTTTCTGTTTTCGTAGGATTCCGTTTTTCCGGTTGGGGTCCGGTTTCGAGATCGGGTCCCAACAAAATTCTTTACATCATGTAACAAAACCATATTATTAGCAGCAAGAAGGATATTATCAATATATAGGACTAATATAATGAACTTGCTCCCATAACCTTCTTATAGATACACCGATCAACAGTGTTCTCTACAAAACATAAGACGTAATGCAATCATTAAACTTAAGATACCATTATTGGGAAGCTTGCTTCAGTTCATATATTGACTTCTTTAATTTACACACTAATCGTTCCTTTCCTGTGGTCAGGAAACTTTCCATTTGATCCATATAAACTTCTTCTTCCAATTCGCCATTTAAAAAAGCAATCTTTACATCCATTTGATGAGGCTCTAAATCATAATGAGTCACCAGGGCCATAACAATTATTAAAGAGTCCTTCTTTGAAATTGGAGAGAAGGTCTCTTTATAGTCAATACCATCCTTTTGAGTGTAACCTTTGCCAACAAGTTTGGCTTCATACCTTTCAATGTTGCCCTGTGAGTCACTTTTGGTCTTAAAGACCCATTTATAACCCACTTGCTTTGCACCTTCTAGCAACTTAACTAAGTCCAAGACATTGTTGTCATCCATTGATTTCAACTCTTCTTTCATAATATTGAACCATTTTTCAAAATTGCTACATTCTATGGCTTGTTTGAATGAGACTGGATCCTGATCAATGCTCAAGTCACATTCATGTTCAAGTGAGTAAACTTCATAGTCACTCGAAATAGTTGGTCTTCTCTGCTTTATAGACCTTCGTAATGCTACTTCTTGTGACATAACTGGATCATTTGTGAATTAAACATCATTAGATGGCTCTTCTTTAATATGTTCAATTTGTGGAATTGGAGCATTAATTTATTGTTCTGATATATTGCTTATTCGTGATGCAATAAGAGGAAGAACAACCGGTGGGATCATATTTGATGTAATAGTTTCTACTCGACTTAGAGTGGTTTCTACTTGACTCTCGTGAATATCCATTTTTCATGGTTCTCCATTTTTACTGATTGGACCATTTTCAATGCACTTAACGTTACCAAACTCAACTATTCTCGTACTATGATTAGGACAATGAAATTTATACCCCTTTGACTTTTCGAGATAGCTGATGAAATAACAACTAACGGTTCTTGCATCAAGTTTCTCTTCATGTGAATTATACAACTTTAATTTTTCCGGACAACCCTAAATGTGAAGCTGTCGTAAACTAGGTTTGCTTCCTGTCCACAGTTCATAAGGTGTCTTAGGAACTGCCTTACTAGGAATCCTATTAACCAGATACGCAACTATCTTTAATGCATGTATCCACAATGATAAAGGTACAATACTATAACTTAATATACTCCTAGCCATATCCATAAGAGTAAGATTCCTCCTTTCAGCTATACCATTTTGTTGCGTTGTACCAGGCATTGTGTATTGCGTACATATGCCTCGACTTGCAAGAAAATTTGCAATTGGACCTGGACATTGTCCACTTTCATAAAATTTTCCATAATATTCACCACTTTTATCAAACCTCACTATCTTTATTTTTCTGTCTAACTGCCTTTCTATCTCATTAACCTCTAGGATGTCCACAGATTGAGACTTCTTATGTAGCAGATAAATATAACCATATTGTCACAAGTCATTAATAAAGGTAATGAAATATTTTTCACCACCCTAAGTAGGAATGTCGAAAGAACCACAAATGTTAGTGTGTATTAATTCAAGTAATTCGCTACTTCTTGTGGCTGGATTCCTTGATATATGTTTGGTTTGCTTACCTTTAATATAATCCACACATATATCCCATTCAGCAAAATCCAATTGAGGTAAGATTTCATTTTTCACTAAACTCTGTACCCTTTCCTTAAATACGTGACCTAAACTTTTATGCCAAAAAAAAGCTGAACATTCATTATATGCACTACGTTTATTTCCTATAATATGGTCAACATGAAATAGAGATTCAGCAAAATCAACATCAAGGTTGAAATAATATAAATAATCAATTAAAGTACCAAAACTGTTGGACTGCATTTCTAGAGCCCAACATTTGGAGTCCTAAAATGTGAGCGTATTATTTTGTAGGGTTATTTCAATGAAATCCTGTTAGTCATCATCGGTTCATCTTGCTTTTTATACCATCCTAAAAATTCCCTATTTGATCGTTTGATATACGACAATCCATTCTTATGTTTGTGTCCTTAATCATATTGTACCTGTTTTGGGATAATAGGTATAACTTTCACTAGGATGTTAGATTAAGGCCATTCTATGATGATTTTGAAGAGATCTTCTAGATCTACAAATTTCATGTAGACCCAAATAGAGATTTTGCCATTTAGATGGTCAAAATCTTGAACTCCTGAAAGTGTACAGTCTATGTCCGCTAAACGGACATGCACCTCCGCTTAATAGACACACATGGGGCTGGGGGTCCTTCCAGGCTCAAGAAGGTCCATGACATAGGCGAGGTTGGGGTTCTTTCCTGACTCGAGAATGTTTGTTTAACGAACATAAAGTCTGTCCAACAGATATAGGTGAGACAAAACTCACTCACGAGCCTTCCCAAAGGTTTCTACATCTATCCTCACCTTACTTTCACTCTAAATTGTCCCAAATTCGCGTCACTCTAATGCAACATCATTTCATAACAATTTAACTACCAATTATTTTCCTTAAACTCTCTAATCTCTACTTATTTGATTCATCACTAACAACTAATTCCCGTCATTCACAAAATCCTATCTTTCTTTTTCATAACATCTCACTTATATATAACATAAGAACAATTCATATATAAAATTCATCATCTCAAGTTGATAACTTTTTCAAGTATACCTAATTTCAACTCAACATTATCCATACACAATTCATATTCAAAATCGCAATTTACTACAGCTATTCCATATACTTCTGGTGCAGCATCACTAACTTATAAAGAACATATCTCTCAACTTCGATATCCTGAAATCTCATACTTTATATCGTTGGAAAATTAAGAGGATAAACTACAACTCCTAAAGAGACAACTTTGCCTAAATCAGTCTAGATTAATACAGTTTTTCCCTTGAAGTCAGGATACAGATTTTACCCCTATGAAATGCTCGAGAATGCAATGCGAAAACTTGGAAAGTCATGAGCAAAATACAATATATTTCATTAATAATAAAAGAAAGAGTTTTACAAAGCTTTAATGGCATTTTAAGCCACATTACATGATCAGTCTCATAATCCTAAATATAAAATACACATGCATGAGAAAAAATTGAAATGCAGCTAAAGCCTGATGTTTTTCCAAAAACTAACTAAAAATACAAAAATATGTAAAATGGAGAGATGCCTTGACTCTCGACTCGATCACTCGATCTCTTGCTCATCACCTGGAGATGGGAATAGAGTGGGGGGTAAGCTTAAAAGCTCATGGGTAACAGTTTGTAACGAAGAACAAGCAAAACCATTGAAATGTTCATTTGTCGCAGAAAATTCATATTGAATTCATAAAACGCATAGTTCTCTAATTCTCAACCAAATTCACAATAATACAAATCATGTATGCATCAATCTTGTTAACATATCATGAGCACATAAGCACATCAGAATAGTTTGGGTAGGTCCATAGGGTAGTTCTTGTGAATCTCCAATGATGACAGAACGAACTATCACAATCTTATATAATGGTTTTGCGTAGTCGTAAATAGAGGTGCTATGAAGGAGCTCCATGCCACTAGCGGGCAGCCGAGAGAAGTCTATAACAAAGTCAATGTGCACTTAAAAAATAGAATAGATCACCACATACCTATATAACATGTATTTCATGTCATAAGCATGTTGCCCAAATGGCACATTTCAAAAACATGATTTTTTTCATAAACATAAAATGTTTCAAATGCATTTCCATCTTCATTTAGCAATTCATCAACACAATTCATATACTGAACATATAAGGATTTCTCAAATAGATATAATGCAACATTTTTAAGACAATTAAAATCATTTAATTCTCTTGCTTTTGAAAACATAGTCATGGCTCATTAACTCAATTATAAACTTATAACTAACTTTTATTTCCTTGCTTAAAATACTTGCTCAAAGATGCCTCTCCTCTTGCACCTTATGCCTCTCTTGATTTCCTTCAACAATAGAAAAAATCCCATTCAATAGGTATTTAAATTGAGAATTCCATAAAGCACATTCATTAAAATTGATTCTAAAATACCTAAACCCATGCATTTCCTAAGCTTCATGAACCAAAATCCTTCCAAAAATCCAATAGATTATAAATGAACTTACCTTGATTCTTGTCTAAATAAATAGATTCTTGGCTCAAATGAAAGCTCTCCTCTTCCTATTTCTTTTTCTCTTCTTGGACAACCTCAAAATCTCTCTTCAAAGTTAAGAAAAGATGAAACCTAGCTTAGTTTTCTCTTCTTTCTCTCCTCTCTCTCTTTTTCGTGCTTCTCTCTTCTCTCTTTTTCTCATTCACGTTTTTGCTTCTTCAAATGCAACAAAAAATTCTTATTCCCTTTTTAAAGCTTAATTAGTATAAAAAGTCCACTTTGCCCTTCCTTATATGCTTTATGGTCTTTATCCTTAAGTGACTTGCCAATTTTGCCCTTGATACAATCTTACTACCTTGATTAAACTAACCCATATAATAAAATCTGCTAACATTAACATACTAATTAACTCCAAAAATTAATCTGTCAAGACCTTATAATTAATTTAAAACATGCTTAACTCAATAAAATAATAAGAAAAATTTCGGAGGCCAACATTTCTCTCCCTCTTAAAAGAATTTTGTCCCCTAAATTCTTACCTGAGTCATTGAAGAGGTGTGGATACTTCTCCTTCATGGCTGCCAGGGGCTCCCACGTGGCCTCTTCTACAGAATGGTTTCTCCATAGGACTTTAACTGGTTGAAATGTCTTGTTCCTGAGGACCTTTTCCTTAATGCCCAAAATCTTCACTGAAGTCTCCTCATGAGTCAGATCATCTCTCAACTGAACCTCAGTGGTTTGAATAATGTGGGAGGGATCCAATCTATACCTCCTCAACATAGACACATGAAAGACATCATGTATCTGTGACAATTCTGGTGGCTGTGCCAACCTATAGGCTAGTGTTCCAATCCTCTCAACAATCTTATAAGGACCCACATATCTCGAGCTCAACTTGACCTTCTTGCCAAACCTCATGACTCCTTTCCCAGGAGCTGTCTTAAGAAAGACTTTCTTACCAACTTCATACTCCATTTCCTTTCGGCGGGCATCAGTGTAGCTCTTCATTCTATCTTGAACTGCTTCTAGCCTTTGCTTGACTAGATTTACCTTGTTAACTTTCATCTGGAGTAACTTTGGTTCGATTAATTCCCTTTCTCCTTCTTTATCCTAACATATAGGAGTTCTACATCTTCTTCCATACAGTCTACATCTTCTTCCATACAGTGCTTTATAAGGAGCCATCTGAATGCTCGAGTGGTACAAATTATTGTAAGCAAATTTGACCAATGACAAATGCTTATCCCAAGCACCTTTAAAATCCATCACACTTGCCCTAAGCATTCTTTCAAGGGTTTGAATGGTCCTCTCAGATTGGTCATTCGTTTGGGGATGAAAAGTAGTGCTAAAATTTAACTTGATCCCCAGAGCTTCTTGCATACTTCCCCAAAATCTCGAAGTAAACTAAGAATCTCTGTCAGAAACTATGGAGTTTAGAATCCTGTGTAGTCTCACTATCTCATCAATATAATTCTTTGATAGCACATGCAGAGAATCAGTCTGTTTAATTGCTAGAAAATGGACTGACTTCATCAAACGATCAACTAGAACCCATATAGCATCATGCTTCCTACTAGTTTTAGGTAAACCCATCAGAAAATCCATAGTTATCCTTTGGCACTTCCACTCAGGAATGAACAATGGCCTTAACTTGCCAGAAGGTGCATGGTATTCAGCCTTGACTTGCTGACATACTAGACACTTACTCGCATATTCTGCCACGTCCTTTTTCATGTCTTTCTACCAGAAATGCTCTTTCAAATCTCTGTACATCCTGGTGCTACCTGGGTGCATGGAATAAGGCGTGTTGTGTGCCTCGTCGCGTATCTCATCCTTTACTTCTTGGACATTCAGAATGCAAAGTCTATTTCCTACAACCATAAGTCCATCATCCCACACTACCACTTTATATTTCTTGCCATTCTTAATTTCTCCTCGGAGCTTGTTCAAATTTGCATCCTGTGCTTGTAACTCCTTAACTTTTTCCCTGAGTATTGGTCTCACTCGGAAATTAGCAATGAAGCAATCATGTTCCTCCTGTTTCAAGCTTACTCTTAGCTTAGCCATCTCTTCTAATAGCGACAGATAAATTGCTTGAATATGGGCTATGGAGGATTTCTTATTCAAGGCATTTATCACTACATTTGCCTTACTGAATGGTATTCAATTAACAAATCATAATCTTTAAGTAACTCTAACCACCTTCACTGTTTTAAATTCAACTTTTTCTGGCTCAATAAGTACTTGAGACTTTTATGATTTGTAAAAATCCTCGTCTGAACTCCATACAGATAATGTTTCCAAATTTTCAAGGAAAAATTTATTACTGCTAATTCTAGGTTATGGGTCGGATAATTCAATTCATAAGGCCTTAGTTTCTGCGAGGTATAAGCTATTACCTTGTCTCCTTGCATCAACACACAACCCAAACCCTTTCTTGAAGCATCACTATAAACTATATAACCCTCACCTCCCATAGGCAGGGTCACAATTGGAGCACTTGTCAATTTGTGTTTAAGCTCCTCAAAGCTCTTCTGACATTCATCACTCCAGATAAACTTCTATTTTTTCCTTAATAGCTTGGTCATTGGAGCAGTTATCATGGAGAATCCTTCATCAAACCTCCTATAATATCCTGCCAGACCTAGAAAACTTCTCACTTCTACCGCTGTCTTTGGTGCATGCCACTTCACCTTTGCTTCAACTTTCCTCAGATTAACATGTACGCCATGAAGCCAAAATTCACATTTGATGAACTTGGTATAAAGCTCCTTCTCCCTTAGTGTTTGCAACACTATCTTGAGATGTTCCTCATATTCTCCTTTGCTCTTAGAGTAAAGTAGAATGTCATCTATAAATACGATGAAAAATTGATCCAGATACTCCTTGAAGATCCTATTCATGAGGTCCATAAACATAGCTAGAGCATTTGTTAATCCAAATGGCATGACTAGGACTCATAATGCTCATAACGTGTCTTAAAGACTTTCTTGTTTACATCAGATTCCCTGATTCTGAGCTGATGATAGCCTGACTTGAGATTAATTTTGGAGAAGACCTTTTCTCTTTGCAGCTGGTCAAACAGATCATCGATTTGGGGCAGAGGATAATTGTTCTTAATGGTCACCTTATTGAGTCTCCAATAGTCAATGCATATATGCCATGCTCCATCCTTCTTTTTAACAAACAAAATCGGCGCTCCCCATGGTGACAGACTTGGCCTTATATACCCCTTCTCTAATAGTTCTTCCAACTGCTCGTTAAGCTTCTTCAGTTCAAGTAGAGCCATTCTATACGGTGGTACGAAAATGGTTGCGGTACCTTGAATAAGGTCGATGGCAAACTCAATTTCCGTCGATGGTGGCAAACCAGGTAAGTCTTCTAGAAACACGTATGAAAATCTCCTCCCAATTGAAAAATCTTTTAAATTTCCTTTATTCACATTGATGTCAACATTGTTTTCCAAGAAGGCTTCATACCCTTTTCTCATCATCCTGACAGCTAGCAAAGCCAAAATAATCCTTGGTGATGGTGTTCTTCTATCTCCCCTAAAAATGACCTTCTCACTTTTGTCAAGATCAAATTCTACCTCTTTAAGGCTACAATCTAATTTTGTAAGATATTTCTCAATGGCATCCATTCCCGGTATGACATCTAGGCCCTTGAAATCTAAAGATAGTAAGTCCACTACTAGTCTAACACCATCAATAAGAAGCTCACAATCTCTATATTCTTGACTTATTATCACCTTCCTCCTTAAAGGAGTACTAACAATCAATGGACTATCCATTGGCACCAGAATCATGCTTACAGAAATAAAGGAATGCATAGAGCTAGAATCCATCAATACATATATTGCAGAATTAAATAACTGAGCCATACTCGTGACAACTTATGGTGCGGCCACAACTTCCTCTCTGGTAATGGCAAACACCCTTGTCTGTGTCTAACCCCTTGGCCTTCCTAGAGGAATAACCTTCCTTGCTGCTCCAGAACATCCCATCTCAGTGGCTGGCCTAATTCCTACTGTTTCAGCTCTCTTTGGGGCTTGCATCTGTGACCCAACTTGTTTTAGTATCTAGGGACATTCCCTGACCATGTGTCCCTTCTCTCCGTATCGAAAATATACTCCAAGTAACTTGAAGCACTCTCCTCTGTGAAACTTCCCACAATGTTCACATTGAGGGTTTGTGTACCTACTGCTCTCCATTCCTCTATTGCCTCCTATAATTGAGGCTTGCTGAAGCTGCCTTTTCTTGCTCGTTCTTAGCAGAGCCATTACTTCCCACTTCACTCTGTGTGTGGAAATTCCTCATGCTCCTCTCAGGCATAGGGGCACTCATTCCCTTCTTAGAAGATTGTTCCCGGTTCTTCCTCTTCCTATTCACCTTATATTTCATATTCTCCAGTTTCTCATCTTAGAGAGCAGTATCTACTAGTAGCTGGTAGTCATAGAGGTTGTGGATCAACATTTTCTCCTTGATCGCCAAATGAAGTCCTCCCTCAAACTTACGACACTTATCCTCCTCATTCGTTACAATATTGGCCGTATAACATGAAAGTTGGGTGAACTTCAGCTCATATTGTTGGGCCCCGTTTCTGAAGCCCAATAATTGATCCAAATATCATAAACATAACCATATCACCCTATAATCTTATTTCAATTAACCCTCATTAGCCATCATCAATTCATTTTCATTCTCATAACACCCCAAAAATTCAATCACAATTTGCTCAATGGTGTGTCCATACCAATTAATCACCATAATCAAACTCATTTTTCTTGATTCAAAACAGATTTAGGGAAACTTCAACCCATAATTTCAATTTCACTTCTCCAAAGAAAACAAAACTTTAGGTCTCTTGTTTGTTTTGAAGCAAAAATCATCTTAATCGGAGCTCTATAGATCAAGATATGCTTGAAACGCTAAAGCATGTACATACCCTAATCATGCTCTCCTAACCGATCTCTCATTTTCTTTCCATCAAACATTTTCAAATCAACTCCAAAAGATACAAATTTTTATGAGGAGGTAGATACATGTCTTATGAATCTATTTCTTCAAGAATCACTCAATTTGGAGGCCAGACGAAGGAGTTATGGCTAAAAAAATCCAATATACTTAAATCCTTAATCATACAGTAACATGTTTTGGCGTGATTATCATAACTTTCACCACAAATATTTGATTGATTTTGTTTTTGAATCATTAGAAAGAAGACATCGAGATCTACAACTCTTATGAAGACCTCAAAGCGAGATTCGGCCTCTAAACTGGTCAAAATCTTGATTTACTGTGACTGTCCCGTGGATGTCCGTTAAACGGACATGCAGATCGGCCAATCTGCACCATTTCACCCGAGAAGGTCCGTTAAACGGACATACACTGGCCTGAGGGTTCGTTTTCACCTGAGAAGGCCTGTTAAACAGACCTAATGTCCGTTAAACGAACATATGACACCCAAATCTTTCTTCCAAGCCTCTCCAATGCTTCCTACATTCATTCTAACATTATATTCACTCCTAATCTTCCCAAATTCACTTCTTCTAATGTAATAACACTCCCTAAACATTTAATTATCAAAATGATTTCATAAATCTCCCAATCCTCAACTCAAATAACTCATAACATACAAAAATTCTCATCATTCTCCATAGCTATCATGTTCATACTTCCCATATAGTATCATCACTTATAATGCTTATATCTCTCAACTCCGATACCCAAAATTTATATACTTTATAGCGTTGGAAAGCTAAGAGGACAATCTACAACTTTTTTGAAGATCACGTTGTCCAATTTAGCCTATATTAATCCAAATTTTCCCTTGAAGTTGATTCACAATTTCTGCACCTATGCACTTACAAAACGCAATATCTCTTCGTATCAATTCAATCACTAAATACTTTTCGTCACCCTCTTAAAGCTCACTTCAAATAGTTCATCCCACAAAACCTTTCCAAACTCTAACATCCTATTCTAAAACAAAAAAAATTCGAAATCTCAACGAAGTGGTATACTCATACACAATATCCACAATCATCCTACTCAACTATCAAAAGGACAAAATCATATACAAAAGGAAAATCTTCAATTTCGCATTCTCATTTCTAAGCAAAGTAAATAATCGAACAAACTTCATTTACAAATCAAAATGCACATCACAACTTAAATCAAATACAAATGGATGCTCAATGTTTGGCATTCTTAATAAGCTATACAAAAGTGTTCAAACTGGCTTAGTACAAAAGCAAACTATTCGAAGTTGTCCAATTGTCTTGCAAGGATCGCTAATCTTCTTGTTCTGCACCTATGGAGGGAAAGTGATGGGTTGAGCTACACAGCTCAGTGGATAATATATTTATAGCCATTGGCGATGAGCCACACAATCAATTATATATGCTTTTATTCATATAGGCATACACTTTGCAATGAAAGTCCAACATTCACAATTTAATTCACATTCCATAATTCACAACATCATCACATGTGACACATTTGATGTAATTCATCATTCAAGCATAACACTCAAAAATTGTCATCATAATTGGGCACATTAAGATGCAAATGCACACATAATTGGCTTGAGGGTTTCGTGGAACAAAATAGAGAAACTTAAGTTTACACTGTGAACGAAATGAGTCCATTTTTCGAATTTCGTGGGCCACAAGTGGGCAGCTGGGAGAAGGCTTTTGTCGACGTGCACGTGACTACGAAACGGTTCCTCTCTCGCCCAAACAAAGCACATAATCACATCTTATGCTCAATTCAATCATTCAAAATTTCATAATCTTATACTTTTCTTCTTTCCATTTTATCAAAATGCCATAACACAAGGCATAGCATAATCATGCTCATATTCAATTCGAAATGTCATAACCTTTTACAAGGTATAACATGTTCATAATTCATCATACAAAAAGCCATTCATCTTTCATAAATCATCATACATTATGAAGCAATTACCACAACACAACATTTCAAATCAAGTCATTTAGCACACAAAACACAAACAATGCATTTTACTCATTACACAACAACTATAAATAAATTACCCACATTAACTCTTGAAAATCCAAACTCCATTTATGCTCTTCCTCTTGCCCTTGGGTAGGTTGTTCTTGATTTTCCTAAAATAACCAATTTCTCCTTTTCAATTCCAATTCAATAAAAACCCGAAAACTTCAAAAATCATAACAAAAAAATCAACACAAATCAAGCTCAATCTTAACCTACCCATAGTCCATCTA
>JANVCL010411490.1:0-12025 GCA_026546855.1 Erythroxylum incrassatum
TTACCCACACTATATACATATTTAAAACCCATTTCATGCATTAACCTCCAAAATTGTCAATTCAAATTCAAGAATTTTCCTTTTTCTTTGCACATGAATCACTTACCATCATTTCAATCTTCCAAGAAAAGTTCGGGGTCCAACAATAAATCAACAATTAGACCAAACCTTGCAATGGATTTGGGACTAGTTTATGACGTAATTATAATAGATTTCTATAATTTTCTTTGCTCCATGGGTTACAATGCCACTATATTGTCCAGGTTCACGAATTAGTCTTCTTTTAGATGCCCCCAACTAACATTAGTCTTAAGGATTTGAATTATCCTGCTATAAGTGTCTCCATTCTCACACGGAATGTAACCGTGACCAAAACCTTAAAGAACATGGAACTTTAGCATTACAAGAAAAATGAGGTTTAGCGACGAAAATTACTGATAAAATGTGAAGGTTTTCTGTCAGCAAGCTAAGTTAGTGACGGAATTTACCAATGAAATTAGTTGTCAGAGAAACGGCCGTAGGTAATAATTGCCGACAGAGTACAAATTTTCCTTCGCTAATTTACCGACAAAATTTTATGTTCCGTCATTATATTTAGCGATGGTAATTTTTTTGCTATTGGTAAATTTAGCAACGAAAGGTTTATTTCGATAGGTAAATATAGCGACAAACAAGGCTCCTCTATCGTTACTTTACCGACGGATTTCCTAAATCTGTAGGTAAATTCATGACTAATTTTATCGATGGATCTTAGTGATCCGTTGGTAAATTCACTGCATTTTACTAATAGATTTTGGTAGTCTGTCGGTAAATTCACTGCATTTTATCGAAAGATTTTAGTTTTTTGTCAGTAAATTTATTGATATTGTTTTTTCAATTTTCTTGCATTTAATTTTATTTGATAATCTTATGATTGATGTATAATTTATATAGTTATCAGTTATCTGTTGATAATATTTTGATTTGTTTCTACATTTAATTTGTGAAAACAAAAAGTTGATTGATGATATAAAGTAAAAATATCTTAATTGATAATAAAAAATTCATCTACAACAATAAATATTTAATTATACAAAATGACTACAACTACGCTATTCATTTAGTGAATGTGGATACTTTGAATGTTGTGATGAGGTGCTGCCTTTCCCCTTTAACTTATTCATTTCATTATAGAGTTGGGTTATGTACTCCATCGGTTGTTGCAACTGAGTTGCCAGTGCCTGTACTATGCTCCGAAGCTCATGGACTTCATTAGATGTGGGTCGCGTACTAGATGTTGCTACATTGGATGTAGAGAATTGTGAATAATATGTTTTCACAAATGAACCTAAGTCGAAAATCCTTTCACGATGGTCCCTACCACTTATTGCATAAAGATATGTTTGATTCTCCTCAACATCTTCATACTACTGGGATTGTCATTGGATGCTTTTCTGTATTTGGTCATATCATATGACAATACTTATGTTACTAAGTGATAATTATTAAGCATTAATATTAAAATATAAAATTCACATACATTTAGTTCTCTATATCTGGTGTTGACGAAGGTCACATAGTCATGCTTTTTAGTGTGAATGTGCAAAAAGAACTAACGGGGTGTAGGCTTCCTACCCATTGACTTTTCCTGTATCAAAATAAAATGTTATAAGTGAATTACAATTTGCAAAAATTTTGGCAGAATTTTCTCTATTTTTATGATATTTACCCCCTGTTGAACAAAGAAAGTAACTTAACAACACAGCCATATATGACACCAGACATTTATAACATTATCATTCTCCATAATACACATATTTTAATTCCAAAATTCACACATCAAATTAAATTGAAATACATCAAAGTAGAAAAATCAGAATATAAGTGTAAAGTGTAGATATTTGTAAGTCTCTTTGCATGCTCGTGGTAGGTAATAGATCCTCCAGTATGTACGGGAAGACTCTCTCCCCTCGGTCCTGCACATCTGTTAGCAGAATTACGTTCTAAAATGGATATTGCCTCGGGTAATGTCCAATTCTGCTGCCAACGACTCCATATTTTTTCAAAAATATAAGGAAGTCGTACACCAGTCTCTATAACATGTATGAGCTCGTCTCTCTCATACTTTATAAATAACTATGTCAAATTCAGAATCCTAAAAAATTCTTTCTGAAAAAAAATAAAAAACATATGATAAGTACTTATAACCTACAACATTTATCTATTTAATGTATAAAAATTAATTACAAAATACAAAAAAAAATTTGTACCTTAAACTCCTGATAATAGAAATCCTTTGTCGCCTGAGAGATATTCTTCCATATATAACCCTCAAGATCAATCTTCTCCTTAAACTTTGATGTCATGTTTCTTGAGCACAGTCTAGACGGAATCAACCTAATATAAAAACTAATTTATAACATTTTTAAATTTAAACTTATATCTTAATTATAAACATATGATTTTTCATGTATTTTCACTTACAAATTGTTGACAATTGTGATGTAAGTTCTTCCATCATCTCCCTCAGCTCCAAGTTGGAGGCCACCTCCTTCATCCACAACGTTTACCCCTGATATTTTTATTGGCATATGGGTGGTGGATGGTGTAAAGCTGTTGGATGGTGTAGCAGCAGGTACAAAAGATGATGCCTCATCTACATGTATAGTAGCTGGAAGTATAGCATCTGATTCTTTTGCAGTTGTAGAATGTGATGCTTCACTTGGAAAGTAACTGGCTCCAAATCGTGGTTTGAACCTTGTTCTCATCATATCTTGTTTTCTCTTTGGTGGCATATTTTAACCTGAAATTCATATTTTATTGAATATTCTAGAAATATAACAATTTTAATTCAATATATAACAATATAGTGTTGATTTAATAATTGATTTATTGAATATAATATTCTATTACAAACACAAAATAATCGTTATTAACACTTAATTGTAAATCAAAATCAACATCATCTTCTTTTTCTAAAGAATTAGAATCAAACTCAGGCTCCCCTTCAAATCTCTCGCCCTCCTCATCCTCTCCAAATGAAATTTTAACATATTCATTATTTAGATTGTTTAAAGGTTCATTCCCGACATATGACAGATGTATTTATTTCATAAACATCTTCTTAAAACACTTCACTTTCAATTCTTTGTTCTCCTTTTCCATGTGATTCAAAAACACCTATAGGTTTAACTTTGCAGACGGCCAACTAATCTGACTGATCTCGTCGCAAGCTAGGAAAAAGGACATAATACACCTAGATCACTTGTATCGCTAACACAAAAGATTCAAATTCTCTAAATCTTCTTCGCTGGTTGATTTCAACTAGATTATATCAGTTATGCACTTTTGTACCAACATTAAGAGTTGGATCAAACCAGCCACACTTAAATATCACACTACGCTTTATTGGCAATGTAGGGTACTCAATTTCAAGTATCTTAATAATTTCACCATAGTAATCTATCAATTCTCCTTTTTTGCAAACCCCACTATTTGTTGTTGCCATGCTATGACCATGATATTTTGTATGATATTTGTATACATTAACGAAATACACCGGATACGATTTAACAATTCGCAAAGGTCCCTTCGCAAGATCAGATATGAACTTGTTCTCTATTGGATTTTCTAAAGCCTACACAAAAGAAATTATCATATTAAATAGTATAATGTAATTTGAACACTTTAAGCTTATAATTTAATCATTTCAATAATTGTAAGTGAAAATATACATATTTCTTGAACTATCGAGGAAATTGTCTTCCAATTTCTTTATTGACATCATCCTGTATTTTCTTGGGCATTAACTCATGTAGCCATTCCTCGTATAATCTACAAACATTATCATGTATTTTAGTTGTGAATAACATTACCTTTCAAAACCCAAATAATCACTTTCAAAATCAACTTCAACTTATTGCACAAAAGGTTGAATCTCTTGACAGTTCAATAAAATGTAACTATGGGCATCCTCTTCCTCTGTTAACATTCTTCTTGTTAAATGTCCATATGTTCGTCCAGTATATGTGAAAATGGATAAGTTACCATCAACATCACCCATTCCTCCCTCATCGTCATTACGAGGAACTTTTCTTTCTCTTGTGTGCATATGTGGCTCAAAATAATGTTAACAAAATGTACTTGCTTCCTTCACTAAATAAGCATTACATATCAAACCTTCAACTTTAGCCTTGTTTTTAACATTTTTCTTCAAGTGATGCAAATACCTACATTAGCGAATATGGTTATTACAATTATGTTATTAAAACATGTTATCACTTCAATTTAAATATTTACTATAATTACCTGTCAAATGGATACATCCATCGATATTGAATTGAACCAACATGTTTAGCCTCATATGCTAAATGCACAAGTAGATGCTCCATATATTCAAATAAGCTTGCAGGAAAAATCCCTTCTAATTTGCACAAAATTACTAGAATTTCCCTTTCTAGTTTTTCCATTTCAGCTAACTTTATTTTAGATGATGTTAAGCATAACTTAATTCTGTTATAACTTCACAAACCTTATTTGGTAGCAACTCTCGAAATGCAATTGGAATTAGCTTTTGCACAAACATATTACAATCATGACTTTTCATCTCAAATAATTTGTACTTCCTTATGTCCACACACCTTGCCAAGTTTGAAACATAACCATCAATCAACTTTAGACTTTTCAACCATTTACACAAAATTTTCTTTTTTTTGTGCAAAGTGTAACACACTTTCAAATATTTACCAATGTAAAGATCTTTATCTAACTCATTCCTTTTACAAAAAGTTTCAAATCAGTTGTGATTTTGCATTGTTTTTTGTCCTCCTTTCAATGTTCATTAAGATATTGAACAAATTGTCAAAAATATTTTTTCAATATGCATCACATCTAGATTATGACGTATCAAATTAGTTTTTCACTATGGCAAATCGCAAAAGATGCTTCGTTTTCTCCTACCAAAGTTTTTACTAATACTTGTATTAACTTCATCAACTTCAACTTCTGTAACTTTCAACAACCCTAATTCATCTTGCAATATCTCTTCACTAACTTTGGTTTGGGGGGGAGTGTTTGTAATATCATATTCTTAATGACTTTTGGTTATTGGATCTAAATGGATGATCTGGAGGAAAAAAGTTCATGTAGTTGTCAAACCAACATGTTTTACCCCCGTTTGGAAGATAAAACACATCAAAATCATTGCTACAATGAGGACAAACCAATTTTCCTATTGTCCTCCATCTAGAAAACGTAGTATATGCCATAAAATCACTAATAGTCCACATCAAAGTTGCTCTCGACATAAAATTTTGTTTTAGAGACACATCATATGTCTCCACTCCCTATTCCAATAGATGCTGCAATTTAGATACTAATGGTTGTAAGAATATATCAATTTTATGCTTTGTATTTATAGGCCCTAACACAATCACTGTCAAGAACATATATGACTCATTCATACACATCTATGGAGGAAAATTATAAGGAGTAATTATGATTGGTAATGATGAATATTATTGGCTAGATTGACCAAAAGGTTGGAATCTATCCATCAACAATCCCAACCTAACATTTCGACTTTCAGCTGCAAACTCATAATGGGTGTTATTGAAATGTTTCCATGTTATTGCATCTGATGTATGACTCATTATTCCATCTTCCTGTTTGTGTTCATTATGTCATCTCATGTGAGATGCAGTAACATTAGAAGCATATAGTCTTTGAAGTCTCGGAGTTAGCGAAAAATAATACATCCGCTTCTAGGGTACTAATTTCTATTTCATATAATGCTTTCTAGGCTTGAACCTAGATTGACCACAAAATTTTCACTCTTGTAATTCCACATCTTCTCCTCAATACAATATACATCCTAATTTGCAACAATCAATTTTTCAATAGGCAAACCATGACCCTTAATAAGTTTCTTCGTATTGTAAAAACTATCAACCATTGTATGATTAGGAGGCAATGATTCATTATAATATCCAAGAATTTTATCAAAACTACAATTAGAAATATGCCCTTCAGACTTTATTTTCAATATTCGAGCAATTGAAGACAATTGAGTCATTGTCTCACAATTTGGCCATAATTTTTGGTCAGCTAAGTGTAGTAAGTCAAAAAATCGTTTTATATGTGGGTATGGTTCTTCTTCAAGATTTTTTATATTTTCCTTAAAGGTATAATCGTCTGTATCATAAACTATTTGCATGTAAGGATTTTCAGTTGCACCTACATTATTTGTTCTAAATTCAATCCCCCTTCAAACTCATCCACATTTACTGACGATTATACTTTATTACCTCTTAAGGTGCTACAATTCAATGTCTCTCCATGTCATGTCCACTCAAAATAATTTGAAACAAACCCTTTTCTCAGCACATGGCCATTCACTTCATCAATAAGAAGGAAACGAATATGTTTGCATTTTTTACGTGGACATCTGATCTTTGGGTTATCCATATATGCAGGTTGAGAACATGTATAATGAATAAAAGCTTCAACAGCCTCAACAAACTCAAGATTAATGAAACCATCAGGTGTTAATCATCTATACATCCAAGACATATCAACATTACTCATTTATGCAAAATTGTTAATCTAAAAAAGTGATTTCATAGTTAATATCCTTCATGTCCCCTAAGTTTATAGAACATTTGACCTTTACTTTACAATCCCTTAAGTATTAATCAATTGAATTAATCACCTATAATTGATTTTAATACTATGGTACTTGGCATTGTTTACACTTATGAATCAAGAAAGTAAGTTTTCGTTGTGACTCCTAGGCTCGCGGAATTTTTAACTGATAAACCTCATGAGAGTTGCATCACAAGTTTCCAGCCTATATACCGTCCTAGGAGTTTATTATGCAAAGAACTTTCATGTCTATTAAACCTATGAATTTCTTGTGTTAATACTAAGTTTGAATTAATCACATTAAAGTTGAAGTATTTATGTTTAAATTAATCACGTACAATTGATTTCAATACTATAGCACATGACATTGTTACACCACATGAATCGAGAAAGCAAGTTCTTGCTGTGACTCTTAGGCTTGTGAAATTTTTCACCGATAAGCCTCACGGAAGCTGCAACATGGGTTTTCAGCCTATATATCATCCTAGGGGTTTATTATGCCTCAAATGATCCATAAATTTCCGTAACTATACAACTTACTACTTCTTTAATGTTTTTATTGAAGTTCGTACACTAAGTTCGAATTAAAAGAAACACTAAGATACGTAGCATTGTTACACCATATGAATCGAGAAAGCAAGTTCTCGCTGTGACTCCTAGGCTTGTGGAATTTTTCACCGATAAGCCTCATGGGAGCTACATCAAGGGTTTCCAACCTATACACCATCTTAGGGTTTATTATGTCTCAAATCATCTATAGGATTTCAAACTCATTCCACATACAATAAATACGTATGTAATCATCTACTCATCAATGATTCAAAGAAAACCCAAACATAAATACGTAGACTATTAAAGAAGAACATAAAAACTCATCAATGATTATAAGAATATTCTAAAAAACAACACAAAATCGAGACCTCCGTTGCATTCGCACAAAAACCAAACACATCATAATCGTATTATTAAAGCAACACATATGGTAGACATTAGTTGGACGACTTACCTGGATGGACGGACAGACTACAAAGAAGAAGGATGAGCAGCACTCTTCAACACAAAATAAGGCCTGCGAAAAATAATATTTCGTATTTAATATATTACACTTGTTCAATAGTTTTGTTATATTTTTAATATATTAAAGTAAGCAAATCAAAAAATAAGGCAATCTGAGTTTTGATATATAATGCAATACAAAGAAAATCTATTATTTAAGCTAAAACACAAACATAGGATGCTAATTAGTTAACTGATGGGAATGCACCACTGTTTGAAAAGGACTACAACTGGTATAAAAATTTGCTTCATCTTTAAAAGTATGCAAGATAAAACAAAGGCATCACGAACATCAAGTTAAGAATTTCAAAGTTAAAATCCATCAGGCTCTTTTTTGCGCAAAGTCGGTTTGTTGCAAAGTAGTTGTGCCGGAAATGTATTTTAACCTCAAAATCGTCGGTGAATGTTGCCAATTGATTGAGCAAGACTAAGACTTTTTAGGCATAGTTACTACGTATTGTATTAAGATACTTATTGCCATCAAACTATGCAAGCGATTTATAGTATATTATTTGCGAGCGATTTATAGTATATTATTTATATAAATTTTATTAGTTATTATAAATGAAGTCAATTTGTAATATTAGGTAATCTTAGGGAAAAGAAAACCCACAGAGATAATCATAGTAATCAGTACTATAGTACTGATATAATTTTCTTTTATGACCAGTACTGAATCATTTTCCGTTAATAAGAAAACAACTATGTTATTTTCATATCACTTATCCTCATACAACCAATATAGTCTTGCAATTACATTGAACTTATTTTCTTATATTATTCGTACGTACAAATGAAAGCTAACTCCAAAATGCTATTTATGAAGTTGAATGAGCTCTAATAAGATCCCCGTAAACACATTTGCCACCTTCCATTCTATCATGTACAGATACATCGGAATAACTTTAAAGCATAAAAGACAACAAAAGATTTAGTAGCAGTACCTGGAGCAGATATGACGAGGACTCGCGGTGGCACAAGAGACCGAGGAGGGGGCTTCGGTAGTGACAAAGTTGAGGACGCTAGAACGCCGAAGACAATGGCAGGACAAGGACATGCGGTGGGATGACAAGGACAATGGGACTTCGGTAGGCATAAAGAGGAGGAAGAGGATGACGATGACAGAAGAGAGAAGAGAGAAAAATGAGCCAAATGCGATGGAGGAGGGGGAAGGGGGCAGCGGTGTTGAAGTTTGATTCAAAGTTTGACCGAGTATTATTCTAATATGTTAGTTTGTTTCCTATATTTAAGCAAGTTTCTTATTGTTGAGAATAAATAGCAAAGTCGTGGGATTTAATTAGTTGTGTTTGTTTTCTGTAAGCCTATATATAGAGGCACTTCGTATTACGCATAAGATGAAATAAAAGCTTTAAGTCTTTTGTCTTTATGTGCTCTATCTATCTCTGTTTTGTTATTCACCTTTTTCCAACATTTTGGTATCAGAGCCACAACCCACAAGTCCCAGGTTTACTTTTTTGGGCATTTGAGTAAAACGTGAGGTTTGGGTCCATTTGGTATTAAGCAAAACATTATTTTCTTCTTTTTTGGGCAGTAAAAGGGAAACACGAGAGGAAGAGCAAAGATGGAAACAAATGCTTTTTCATCGTCTTCACAACCACTCATCTGGATTTTCACAAGATAAAATTATGAGTTTTAGAGTATTAAGATGAAGACTCTTTTTAGGTCTCAAGCTCTTTGGGTTCTAGTTGAATATGGCTTCGTTGACTTAGAAGATCCAGATTAAGAGGCAGAAGAAAAATTGAAAGAAGTAAAAAAGAAGGATGCCAAAGCTTTATTCCTAATTCAACAAGATGTTCACAAAACAATCTTCTCAAGGATTGCAACAGCAGCAACATCGTTGGAGGCTTTGCAGATTTTGAAGGAGTTTCAAGGTTCTTTGAAGGTAATGATAGTAAAATTGCAGACTCACCGTCGTGAATTTAAAACTTTGTCTATGAAAAGTAATGAACCTGTTTAAACTTTTTTGTCTAGAGTCTCTTCTCTTGTTAATCAAATGAAGTCATATGGTGAAGATATTTCTGAAGAAACTATTATTGCAAAAGTTTGAAGGAGTCTTACACCAAATTTTGAACATATTGTTGCTGCTATTGAGGAAGCTCACGATTTATCAAATTATTCATTTGATGAAATAATTAGTTCTTTGCAAGCTCGTGAAGATAGGTTTCTTAGGTCACATGAAAAGAATGAAGAAAAGGATTTTCAGATGAAGGGGGAGATGCACAAAAATACTACTGGCAGAAGTGGTATCCTTAGAGGAGGCCGAGGAAGAGGTGGAGGCAGAAGCAGATTCAATGAAGAAAGGCAGAATAGGATCTTAAAATGCTACTACTGTGAAAAGCCAAGTCATAGAGAGGCTTATTGCTAGAAAAACAAAACAGAAGGATGAGAAAAACGAAGCAAGTTTTGTAGAGGAACCAGATGATGAAAGCAAATTGTTTATGGCCCTTTTTGTGAGAATGAGCAATCTAATGATGTTTGGTTTTTGGACAGCGGTTGTTTTAATCATATGTGTGGAACAAAGTCATTATTTAAGGAACTCGATGAGTCTGATAAAATAGATGTGACCCTAGGAGACAATAAAAAGATTCAGGTTGAAGGTAGAGGAACCATTAGCATTAAAACTAGTCAAGGTAATGCTAAGATTTTACAAGATGTGATGTTTGTTCCTAGTTTACCTCATAATCTATTTAGCATTGGGCAATTGATGATTAGCGGATATTCAATTTTGTTTGAGGATGGCTTTTGCATTATTAAAGATAAAAAATCAATGCAAATCACTGCTAAAGTTCCGATGGCTAAAAATAAAATGTTTCCATTGGAAGTTTCAATGATTGAGAATTATGCTATGGTTGCTAATGGTGATAGTGGGACTCAATTGTGGCATTTACATTATGGGCACTTGAATATTAATGGGTTAAAGTTGTTGAATGAAAAAGAAATGGTGTTTGGTTTGCCAAAACTTGAAGATCTTGTTTTTTGTGAAGGATGGGTTTATGGAAAACAAAGTAAAAAGCCTTTTCCTGTTGGAAAGGCTTGGAGAGCTTCTAAGCGTCTTGAGTTGGTGTATTCAAATTTGTGTGAGCCTATGAATATAGAGTCTCTTGGTGGTAGTAGATATTTTTTGTTATTTACAGATGATTGTAGCCGTATGAGTTGGGTTTATTTTCTAGAAAACAAGTCTGAAACTTTTGACAAATTCAAGAAGTTCAAAGCAGTCATGCAAGGAGTCAGTGGTATTTTAATAAAAACATTGCTAACAGACAGAGGAGGTGAATTTATTTCAGCTGAGTTTAATGTTTTTTGTGAGGAAAATGGGATTTGCAGGGAACTTACAGCATCATACACACCAGAGCAAAATGGTGTAGCTAAAAGAAAGAACTGAACTGCAGTAGAGATGGCCAGAAGCATGATTCAAGCAAAAGGCCTTCTTATTTATTTTTGGCCAGAAGTTGTCGCAACAGCGGTGTACCTTCTAAATTTGTCTCCTACAAAAGTTGTTCATAATCAAACACCCTTTGAGGCTTAGACAGGTAGAAAACCAACAGTAAGCCACTTAAAGTTTTTTGGTTGTCTAGCCTATGCTTTAGTCAAAACTCATTCTAGAAATTTTGATAAAAAGTCTGAGAAATATATTTTTATTGGCCATTCTTCTCAGTCCAAAGCATTTAAGCTTTACAACCCTATTAGTGGCAAGATAACCATCAGCAGGGATGTAGTTTTTAATGAAGATGCAAGATGGATCTGGAATGAAGAAAATAAGGAGGATCATATTCAAGTGTTAGAAGATAATATTGAACCAACACTGAATCCAACACCAACAATTTCCAACCCTGGTACTCTTGGAAGTAGTAATTCATCTGTTCCTGCAAGCAATGAATCATCATCTTCAAGCTCATCAAGTGAAACTCCTCCAAGGAAATTCAAATCCTTGCAAGAAATTTATAATTCTTGCACTTTTGCTTTGCTTGTTTCAGATCCTATTTGCTTTGAAGAAGCTGCAAAAGACAAAGAATGGTGCAAAGCTATGGAAGAGGAGATGTTATGTAACATCCCACCCCTGACGGGAAGGGTAAAATAGTAAATTATCATAGGATGAGATTGATAGGGATTAATTAGTATTGTGCATGCATACTAGAATTGGTACTCAGTAAAATTTGTGCACATGAAATAACTGTACATGCATACATGACATTCCCGATTTTTGTGCCTAATACAATTTTATTGTGATTTACGTGGTCATTGTGTTTGAAAAATTATTCTGACTAAGCCATAGTGTGTTTTATATTTTAAGGGATTTTTAAGAAATTTTCTGGAATTTTTCGGAGAA
>JANVCL010411573.1:0-12015 GCA_026546855.1 Erythroxylum incrassatum
TCACCTTGTAACACCTCACTCTCATAGGACACGTACCTGACATCGTGAGTGATATCCGAATACGTACTTCACAAGGGTGGCATGCTAGAGCACTCACATCACTAACTTAATCATGGCATCATCATTAATACGTAAATGTCACAATATTTTAAAAAAAGAATTCCTCATTTCATTTGATAAAAAATGAATATGTACATTGTAACATTTAATATTTCATCCCTATATGTACATTATCAAAAATAAATACAAAACACGCTACACACATGAGGAATTATACAAAAATTCTATCTAATCATTCAATCTAAGTTGACCGACCTTTGAGCCACTTATTTTTTTTTCAAAAGTACAAGAACTATGCTTCTTGTAGAGTCTCTCTGTCACTAGTGTCCTCTCTCGGTCTTGAAATATCAACGTTACAATTTTGGTGAGTTTTGCGAGCTCAGTGAGGTAACTATTCTTGATGGTTCACTTAATTCATACAACATAACACATAATTCACATCATTTCATTTTTCGCGTAACATCATATATCACATTAAGAGCAGTCAAACTGATCATTTCAATCATTTACAATACACATATCAATTATAAATGCAATGCATATGAGACTTACTTTCATTTTTTACTTTATTGTGACTGAGTGCCTTTTTACTAGCCTATATCTCTTATAGATACCAAGCTTGTTCAGATAATGTCCCATATCCCTTAGTGTATACCGCGTACAATAACAATTGAGCCAGAGGCTCTTATCACATTCTGAGCTTTAAGCTCTTTTTACTAGTAACTCTGGTCATAACTGCCTTTATCTTTCAAGCATTTATGTAATGAAATGCATCACATTTACATATTTTCAACAGTCATCAAATTTCAGTTTCACATTTAGAACACATTTATCATCGGACCTTAGTCCAACATTCATCAATAATGTTGAGTGGCACTTATTTCATCAAATTTACATACAAAGAGCACTTCCAATATCTCATTCATGTATCAAAAGCCTCGGACATTCAATATCCGGAATCAACACAATCAAATTCACAATATAATTCAATACAGAATTTAAGACAACAATTAATTAAGAGAGACCATCTAGGTTACTCACCAGTTATTCCAGAAAGTTATTGTCTTGAAGTCCCGGCAACGTTTGGATGTTGTCGCATTATTTGTCCTTCTATATCATGCAACACGTAGACATTTATACACATCACAACTTTGCACAATTTTATAAGTACCCATTTATGCACATATGTATATATGGATTATGTATAATGCACGTTCAATGGCAACTCGGGTATATTTCCTTTATTCACATCTTATGATCATCCATACTTCAAAGCTCATATATGTCTAATTTGGGCTTAGATTTACACCTCAATAATAAAAACTTATTCCAAGTTCATCATTCAATTAATCACTAAGGTTCATGACTCAATATACTTGATTATTATAATATCATCAATCAATCATTCACCAATGTTATTCTAGCATTATATGATCACACAATATCCAAAATCTCTTTCATTCTTACTTGATACACATTACTCATCTCCTTACAATCATGTTAGCATTTCTAAGAACACTTTTATTCTTATAACACCCATAAATTTCCAGATTTTATACATTTGATATCAACAATCCTTTCACTATGTTGTATCCTCAATTACAACCTATACTTATCCAACACTTTGTCAACTTATTCAACCTCAAAATAGGTTCATTTCAAGTCCCATTCAAGTCTAAATGCATCATAGGAAAGTACCTTACCGTTTGTTGTTTCAAACATCAGATAAAAGAAGAATAAATCACGTTGATGGCCTTTCCAGTTTTTTTTCAAGACAGACTTTTGGGTTAATTTTGCATGGCAATTTTGACATAGAAAATGAGGTATTTAAGCAATACATTATTCTAAACAAATGTTTCCATATGTCTTAAGTTTCAAACGACACTACTTTTACACAATTTGGATCATTACTCTGCGAGTTAATCACATAATACTACCTACTGTTCTCAAATTACAACTGCATCCAGTACTCAATTTTAAATCAAAATTTGAAACTCTTAAAGACAGAATTAAAATTCGATTCCTTCATGAAATTTGTAGCCATATGTCTCTAGTTTAATTTGAACTTAAAATCATACCATTTGGATATGTACAAATCAAGTTATGTCTAAAATACAGATGCATAATTAGTGGTAACACTACAGCTAACATATTCCAACCATTCTTTTCCAATTTACCAATTTTTTTTAACTCCCTACATTTTACATCTAACACATCTTGTACATAGATCATCTTTTCTACTTCATTTCCTCTTCATTCTCACCTCAATTTACAATTTAAAACATTCACAACACAAGTCATACAAGACTATCAATCATAACCACAAAACACGACATCAAACATGTCCATTCATTCATCAATGCCTCAACACACATTCAACTCCATTATCACTTTCACTTTACCTCTAAACTATCATCCTAGTTCTCCTCATTTCAAGAACATAACTCAACATCTTAGTTAACATAACTTTCACTTTCATTATACCCTCAATTCACAACTCATAACATTTACATAACAACTCATCACATATGGTTTTCATATTCTCAAAACAGAACACAAACACATGTATTCATCCATCAATTTTTTGCACTCATCCAAACACCATTATAATGATCATTCTACCTCAAAAACATCTATATAACAACTTATGAATTATTACTCATCATAAACACAAAAATAAGTCATGAATATATTCATTTATTCATTCACGATTTAACATAAAAATCAACTCCATTTACACTTTCAATCTATCTCCTAATGATCATTATAAATGCCTTTATTTAGGCAACCCAATAATGTCATTAATACCCTAAAAAGAAAGACTATAAAACTCTTTATTTTTACACCCATATTACAACATATATGTAACTCCATGATCATGATCATTCAATCTCAAATAATTCATCATAAATATTTCATTTACAACTACCTATGAAGATTAACATGCTACTTACTCGATTTATTATAAGTTTCTTCAAAATTTCCAAGAACCCTAGCTTTCCATGCATCTCTCAGTCATCAACACGGAGGTGGAGTAGGTTAGGTTTTCTTATGGTAAGATGATGAAGATAACAAAAATGGAAGTAGCAAGTGAAGGATGAGAGCAAGGTTCAATGTTGATGAGAAGAGAGTGTCCTACATAAAGACCCAAAAATGAAGAAGGGGCATAAGTAATGAAAATAATGGGTGAAAGACCATTAGATGGCCTTTCTATTAGGTTAAAAAATTGTGAAAAGCAAGGTAACAAATGTTTGGGGAGTGTCATGACACTTACACTTAAATGATCAATTTAATAAATCATTTCTTAAACTAAGTAATGTCTCTTAATATCTAGTCCATTTGTCTTTAAATCTCCAAACCATTTATAAAATTTTTCACTGTCATTTGAATCTTATTTCTACTACCACTTATTAATTATCTTGTCATTTGACATTTTTCCTAGTCTAGAAATATCTAAAATTTCAGAAATTTCCTAAATTTCATCAAAAATTCCAAATCAATAAATATTATCACCAAATCAATTTTCAACACATATAAACCACAATTTTCTATATAATTACATTTATAAATTAGCCATACCTAGAAAATGTCAATGAATGCATATAGAATCATTTTAATGTGCAAAAATCAATATTCACGTGTATGTGTATGCTATATTATGTATGAGTATGAAATGCGCTTTCTAACTTCTCAATAAACTCTCATGAACTCTATTCTAGGGTTTTAACCCCCAACATGGGATAATGTGATATTACACACCTAGTCTTTAGGATTTAAGTTCCAATCTCTGCAGTTGTTTCATTATTCTCTGCATCACTTTTGTATTTTAGTTGTACTATTGCCTACTTAAAGGCCATTATGCATAATAAACAGAATGTTCACAAAAAATATGTTTTCATTTGTTGTATCAGTGGTATCAGAGCCATAACTGGTCAAAAGTGAGTATGCTACAATGGTATCTTAAGAGAGCAAGAGAGCAGTGTGTGAGCAGCAGCAACACAACTACATTGCAGTAGTGATGTCAACAGAAGCTTTTGTTCAAGCAGCAAACCCTTGTTTTGATGGTCATTATGACCATTGGAGCATGCTGATGGAAATTGTTCATAGATCTAAGGAATTTTGGCAAGCTATCTCTGACGGGATTCTTGAACTAGCAATAGACACAATATTGACAGATGGGCAAAAATCATAATGTGATGGACTACGACTAAAGGATTTAAAGGTGAAGAATTATCTCTTCCAAGCAATTGGTTCAATCTTGGAAACCATTCTTTCCAAGGATACTTCAAAACAAATTTGGGATTCTATGAAAAGAAAGTTTCAAAGATCAACAAGGGCAAAGAGGTAGCAACTTTAAGCACTTTGACAAGAGTTTGAATTACTCCGAATGAAATCTGGAGAATCAGTCTCTGATTTTTTCTCAAGAACGATGTCAATAGTCAACAATATGCGAGTTCACGGTGAGAGGATGGAGGATGTGACTGTAATTGAAAAAAATTCTTTATTCAATGACACCTAAATTCAATTATGTGGTTTGCTCAATTGAAGAATCCAAGGATCTGAACCTCCTTTCAATTGACGAATTGCAAGGTTCTCTAATAGTTTATGAGCAGAAAATGAAATAATAAGAAGATAAAGAGGAGTAAGCATTACAAACATCATCCAATAATCGTCATTTAACTTTGAAAGGCAGAGGTTAAGGTGACAATGAAGAAGAAACTCTCAGTCTTAGGGTGATGAAGCTTCCACATTTCAAGGAAGAGGAAGAGGATGTGGAGGCCACAAATCAATAACCAATAAGGTACTAGACAAGTTAAATGTGGAATGTTACCAATGCCATAGATATGAACGTTACAAATTTGAATGTCGAACTAAATTATCCAACAACAATGGAGGAAAATCAAATTTTGCAAAAATTGAGGAGGAGATATCTTTGTTAATGGTTTGTCATGATGGGGGAGAAACCAAGAAGAACCTATGGTATCTAGATACAGCGTGTAGCAATCACATGTGCTGTGACAAGTCCCTTTTCTCCAAACTAGATGAATCATTTCGAGATGCTGTGAAATTTGTAGACAATTCCAAGGTCTCAGTTATGGGAAAAGGGCAAGTAATCATTCACACCAAAAATGATACCACACAAGCAATTTCTAATGTCTTTTATGTTCCATAATTGAAGACCAATTTGTTAAGTATTGGGCAGCTACAAGAAAAGGGTTATGAAATCTTGATCAAAGATGGAGTATGTGATATTCATGATGAAACAATGGGCTTAATTACTCAAATTTCAATGACTGCAAATAGGATGTTTCCATTGTATCTCATTAACATTGACCAATCCTGTTTTACAACAAAATTGCAGGATGTTGCCTGGCTTTGGCACTATCATTATGGTCATCTTAATTTTGGTGGCCTAGGGACACTTAAACAAAAGGATATGGTTGCTTATCTTCTAAGATTTGCAATCCCTTCTAAGATTTGCGAAGAATGTGTTGTTAGCAAACAACATCGAGATCCATTTCCTAAGGGAAAATCACGAAGAGCAATAAAGTTGTTGGAACTTGTACACTTCAACATATGCAGGCCAATCGCTCCTTCTTCCAATGGAGGTAAAAGATATGTTTTTACTTTTATTAATGATCTAAGTCGAAAAACCTAGGTTTACTTCTTACAGGAGAAGTCTGAAGCATTACAAGCTTTCAAAATCTTTAAAGTAGTAGTTGAAACAGAAGGAGGCTATTCCATACATGTTTTGCGCATAGATCATGGAGGGGAGTATACATAAACTTAATTTGTAAGATTGTGTGACACTTATAGCATTGAAAGGCAATTAACAGTAGCTTACATGCCATAATAAAATGGTGTTTGTGAAAGGAAGAATCACACGATCATCAATATAGTGCGAAGCTTGTTGGTGATGAGCAAAATACCAAAGAATTTTTTGCTAGAAGTTATCAATTGGAGTATCCACATCTTAATAAAAGCCTAACTGTAGTTGTTCAAAACATAACACCAAAAGAGGCATGGAATGGTCATCAGCCAGCGGTGGATCACTTTTGAATCTTTGGATATGTGGTTTATGCACGTACCTAATGAAAAAAGGAAAAATGTTAGATAACAAGGGTGAAAAGTGCATCTTTTTTGGTGTTAGTGAATAGTGATTACTCTAAAGCTTACAAGCTTTATAATCCGATCACAAAGCGAATTTTTGTTACTTGGGACATGGTTTTCGATGAAGAGAGCTTTTGGAACTGGGAGGAAGGCAGAGCTCATCCATTTGTTCTTGCAACAGTCCACTATAACTCAAAATCAATGCAACAACTTAAGGAGAACGTGCAACAGTCCACTATAACTCAAAATCAACCAGTGACCATCATAAATTCCCCTACAACAACAATTGAACTAAACGCACAAAGAATTAGAAGACAACTAACATGGATGAGTGATTATGAAGTGGTAGGGATCGACCTCACTGAAATCCACTCACCTATTTTGCTTTGTTCACAGATTGCAATCCCGTCACCTTTGATGAAGCTGTCAAACATTCTAAATGGAGGAAGGCGATGGATCAAGAGATTGCATCCATTGAACGACACAACATTTGGGAGTTAATTAAACTTCCAATGGGGCAGAAAACAGTTGGTGTGAAATAGATTTACAAGATAAAACTGAAGCAAAATGGTGAAGTTGATAAATACAAAGCACGCTTGGTAGCTAAAGGCTTCAAGCAAGAGTTCGGGATTGATTACGAAGAAGTCTTCACTCCTGTTGCTCGACATGAAATGATTGGATTAGTTATTGCTCTGGCAACACAAAACTCGTGGCCTATCTTCCAATTATATGTCAAATAAGCTTTCTTACATGGAGACTTGGAGGAGCAGGAATTTATTGATCAACCCCTTGGTTATGTTAACGTTGGGCAAGGAAAAAAAGTGCACAAATTAAAAAGAGGATTTGTATGGATTAAAACAAGCCCTAAGGGCTTGGTATAGTCGCATAGAGGCCTATTTTTTGAAGGAAGGATTTTTTAAATGCCCTTATGAACATACACTTTTTGTGAAACAAAATGATGGTGGAAAGATCCTTGTAGTGTGTTTATATGTGGATGATTTAATTTATATTGGAAATAATCAGGTTGTGTTTGATCAATTTAAAGAGTCTATAATCATTATTTTCTTAGCTTAGCAGTTATTCAATCTACTGTTGGAATTTTTGTTTCTAAAAAAAATATGTGGAAAAGATTTTAGCCAGGTTTAAAATGATGGATTGTAATCCTGTCAACACACCAGCAGACACAAGTAATAAGCTTGTGAAAAATCTTGAAGGAAGGAAAGTTGACAACACTTTTTATAAACAAATTGTGGGAAGCTTGATATATTTGATAGCCACAAGACCAGATATTATAGTCGTTGTACGTCTCATCAGTAGGTTCACAGAAAATCCAATAGAGATGCATCTTACAATGGTGAAACGAATTTTGCAATATTTGCAAGGAACTGTCGATTATGGAATCTTTTACAGGAAAGGAGGAAAATCAGATTTGATAGGATTTACAGATAGTTATTATGCAGGAGATCACAATGATAGGAAGAGCACTTCTGGGTATGTGTTTATGTTGGGATCAGGAGCTATCTCATGGTCATCAAAGACACAACCTATTGTCACTCTTTCAACAACCAAAGCAGAATTTGTAACAGTAGCAACATGTGCCTCTCAAGTAATTTGGTTGAGGAACATTTTTGAAGAACTTCAGTTTGATTAAGAAAGTTCTACTAAAATTTATTGTGATAATAATTCAACCATTTAGCTATCTAAGAATTCAGTTTTTCGTGGAAGGAGCAAATATATTGATGTTAGATACCACTTTTTACGTGACTTTACAAAAGAAAGAATAGTTGAAATCATTTATAACAAAAATGACAATCAACTTCTTGACTTGTTTACAAAGCCCCTCAATTTTTTTGCATTTAAGAAGCTCAGAAAATTACTTGGCGTCTATAGTATGGAAGATATTATGCATGGGAGAGTGCTTTGCAATCAAGCATTACTAAACTAATATTGTAAACATTAGTTTAAGGGAGAGTGTTAGAAATGAAGGACAATTGTCACCTATAATTTCCAGTTGACACTTAGTTAGGTGGACCAAGTTCTTAATCTTAAACATGTTTTTGATCTTTCACTTGTATGCACCTAGTCTTTAGGAGATAAGTTCCAGTCTTTGCATTTATTTCATTATTCTCTGCATTGCTTTCGTATTTCAGTTGTACTGTTGCCTACTTAAAAGCCATTATGCAGAATAAACAGAATGTTAACAAAAAATACTTTTTTTTGTTGTATCAGTCTTAATATCTAAACTTTTCTTATTTGAGGCTGGAGAAGGGAAGCATAAACATTTTATCACTCGCAAGCTTTTACAATATGGTTCTTTGTGGTATATATTTGTATAAGGAGATTTATTATAAAGTACTGAAGACAACATCCTGTTAATTAAGTAAATAGCTGCAAGCTTTAGTCCATAAATAAAAGATAGCCTAGTATTAAATAATATGGTTAAACCTATTTTAAGCTATGTTTGGTAGGGCGGTTAGTAATGGAATAGAATGAAATGTATTATTATTCCATTGTTTGAGAGGAGGGTTCATAATTGAATGGAATGGAATATAATGGAAAAGGAGGGTTTCACATTACATCTTATTCCATCCTAAACAGTAAAAATGAGTTATCTCCAATTTGAGGGGTTTAGGATGGAATGTAAAATGATAAATATATACTACCTAATATACCCATAATAATTTTTATAATGCCAATTATACCCTTAACTCTAATAACAAACAGCAAGACAATACAATAAGACTATTCTATCAAAGGTAGAATAGTCATTCATTATTATTATACATACATTACATTCCATTCCATTCCATCCATCTTCCAAACAACATTTCACTATATTATATTATGAACCATTTCATCCTTCCCAAACAACAATTTTCTAATATTACATCTATTTACATTCTATTTCATTATAAATCATTCCATTTTATTGCATTTCATTTCATTCCATGAGAAAACCTTACATCCAATCAAACATAGCCTTAATGAAGCATCATTGCTTCTTTTGGCCGTACCATTTTATTCTTCCATTCCATGACACAAAATTTACAACTGAATTCCATTATCTTTAATACTATTATAGAATTTAAACTCTCTACCTACATCACACTAAAAAAATTTAATTTTCCTATCAAATTGAACATATGTAAGTTTTGAAACTTAAGAAAACTAGAATACAAATATGACTTGTTCTATAAAAGGTACAACCAAGTCAATCTTGAAGAAACATATGTAAGGATGACATAAAATTGAAATCTTGATTTGAAGCAACAGGAGCAGGTTCTCAAGGATCACAAAGAACCTTTTATAAAGGAAAATTTGAAATGTTATCATTTAAGTCGAAAGGTTGTTTACAATTCTTTCCTGATTTATTTCCCTTCCTTATTATTCTCCCATTTTGATCCTTAATAAAAAATCAAATGATGTGAATTCAACGATATAAGAGTTATTAGTAGTAGTTTTAATTACAGAAATTAAATTCCAATCAGGAGCACTAAGATATCCTTTACATTCAAATTTCTAATACATGTATTTCTTATATATTTTATGTCAAGTTTTCTTTCATTGCTGATAAAGACAACATTGTTCCCTTTATATGGTTTTAATTGAGAAAACATACCTATATTGTTGGTTATGTGTGTTATTAATCCTAAATTTATGCAAAAAGAAGGGTGTTGTTATTTATAGTGAGCACTTTCAAGGCTTATCTATTGATAAGAATAGTCAAATCTATACCAATAATCAAGTGCAATATGTTTCATTTTTCCATAAGAATGAATGAGAAAATTGTCATTTTTAACCATAAGGCATATGTTGGATTTGTAGTCTCTTATTTAAGCAAGGCCTTAGGTTCGTCACCATTCTTTTCTAAATGATAGAACACTCCGAGACTTAGAGATAGTTATGAAACTTGTGATTACCACATAAGATGATTATTGGTACCTAATTTAATTGATACTTACATTATAAATATTATATTGTAAACTTGGGTTCTTCCTAATAAAGATAACTAGAATCCATATCTATTTTAATCATTATTATTTGTTTTGTTTCATATTGAAATTGATACTTATCCTATAAGATAGACATTATCCAGAATTAACCTATAGTTTAGATAGATATTACCTAAACTTATCCTATAGTTTTATAAATTCTATATATGTATCTTACGCTCAACGTGGATGAAGTGTACTTGCTTTTCTAAAAATCTTTTATATGGTATCAGAACTTTTTATGGTTTAATGACCTAAGGAGCTACAATGTCTACCGAGGGAACTTTTATACCTTCTTCTTCTTTTTCTTCATCGACTACTTTTCATATTTCTGCTCTTTTAAACATCACACATCAGTTGTCTATCAAATTAAATTCTACCAATTATCTTGTTTGGAAGGCATAACTTCTACCTCTTTTACATAGTTATGATTTAGCAAAAGATGTTGATGGTACCTATACGACATCACCTTAACAAATTAATAATCGATCAAATCTAGCTTATTTTAATTGGTATAAACAAGATCAATTAGTTCTGAGTTGGATCATTGGCTCTATCAGCAAGAGCTTTATTCCTCAAGTTGTTGGTGTTTCTAGCTCCTATGTGGCATGACAAAAATTAGCCAATACTTATGCTTTGGGTTCTAAGGCACAGGTACTAACCATTAAAGCAAAATTTTTAAGCTAACAAAGGACCATAGTGAATCTTTAATCGGTCTCTTTAAAATCATTTAAGAAAAAGGAATTGTTGATTAGTTAGCAGAACTTAACAGTCTTGTCATGGAGGATGATTTGGTTCAGGTTATTATTAATGGCTTGGGTCTAGCGTGTAGAACCTTTGCTCGGTATCTTGAAAATCATTTAAATGTTATTTCTTTTAATGACTTATATGGATTATTGCTTAGTGAAGAGGAGAATCTTGTTGCTGAAATAGATGCGAAGCCACTTATACAACCTACAACTCACTATATGAATTCAACTGTCAAAGGATATTCATCTTTAGAAAATCTTACCATTCATAATGGCCATCATGATCTTGAAGTAGTCAAAATTGGCAATGGTAAATTCCTTCATATCTCTCATCATGGTTCATCTTTTTGTCAATCTTTAGATAATTCTTTTCAGCTTCATAATGTATTATGCATTCCTTTTTTTGTAAAAATTATTATTTGTTTATGCTTTTAGTAATGTCAATAATGTTTCTATTGAATTCTTTCCCCATTATTTCATGATTAAAGATGTGCACGAGAAGGGGCTCCATCATTTATGCTAGAATGATAATGGTTTTTGCTCTTAGAACCCATTCAACAACCTCATAGTCTAGTCACCACAATGACTTGCACTTTAGCGCAATGTTATTCGCGTTTGGGAAATGCAAATTATCAAACAGTTTGGCAAGCTCTTTAGCAACATGAAATTCCTTTTATTTCTCCTAATAAATCAAGTCTTTTTCATGCTTGTAATGTCAGTAAGGTTCATAAGTTACTTTTTTCAGTCTCCCATTTTAAAGTTAATGGTCCACTTGATTTGATTTGTTATGATCTTTAGTGTCCATTTCATGTTCCTTCTGTGGATGATAACCAATATTATATGCTATTTTATGATCATTAATCTAAATATTGTTGGATTTATTTTATTAAGTATAAATATAAAGTGCTTAGCATTTTTATCAAGTTTCGTCATATTGTTGAAAACTTTTTTGATTGACAAATAGAAAATTTTCAAGCTTATTGGAGAGGGGACTATCAAGCCTTGTAATCATATTTACTTGAAAATGGAATAACTTAACACAACTCATGTCCTAAAACTACAAAACAAAATGGATGTGCATAAAGAAAACATTGATATATTAT
>JANVCL010411599.1:0-12014 GCA_026546855.1 Erythroxylum incrassatum
GTATTTGAAGCAAATCTTGTAAAGCAAGGCTTTAGTTGCATTTTGAGCAACTCATGATTCATGTATCTTTTGTATTTGGGGATTTTGAGATGTTAATGTATTTGCAGCTTGAAATGCCCACTAAAGCTTTGTAAAACTCTTATCTTTTGATGCAAATGGAATAAGATTTCATTTTTGCTCATGACTTCCACTCAAGTTTATACATTGCATTTTAAACTTTGCATAAGGAAAAAGTTCGTGTTTAGAAGTCAGGGGAAGATCTAGATTAACCTAGGCTGATTTAGGTAAATGTGCCTTCTAAAAAGTTGTGGGTCTTTCTTCTAGCTTTCCAATGGTTTATAATAGGAAAATTTTGGACATCAGAGTTCAAATTTATGGTCTTTAGAAGAGGAGATGCTTAGGAGTATCAAGTGGTATTGTCTGCAGAGACATATCGTCTATGATGACATCACATCATCTGTCTTGACGTCATATCGTCTATAAGGATGTGTCATCTGTAGAGACGTATTGTCTGTGATGACGTCATATCGTCTGTGATGACATCATATTGTCTTAAGTTGACTTTGCTTCATCTTAAGTTAACTCTGCTTCGTCATAAGAGTTGCATCATCTTAAGCTGACTTTTCTTTGTCTTAAGTTGACTTCGCTTCGTCTTAAGAGTTGCATCATCTTAAGTTGACTTTGCTTCGTCTTAAGTTGACTCCGCTTCATCTTAAGAGTTGCATCATCTTAAGTTGACTTTTTTTCGTCTTAAGTTGACTCCACTTCGTCTTAAGAGTTGCATTTTCTTATGTTGACTTTGCTTCATCTTAAGTTGACTCCGCTTCATCTTAAGAGTTGCATCATCTTATGTTGACTTTGCTTCGTCTTAAGTTGACTCCGCTTCATCTTAAGAGTCTTAAGTTGGCTTTGCTTCGGTTTAAGTTGACTCCGCTTCGTCTTAAGAGTTGCATCGTCTTAAGTTGACTCCGCTTCGTCTTAAGAGTTGCATCGTCTTAAGTTGACTCTGATTGTTTGTTTTTTTTCTTTTTCAGTTTTTTGCTTCATCTACTTCTTGCTATCGTCTACTTTTTGCTTCATCTACATTTTGCTTCATCTGCTTTTTGCTTCGCCTGCTTCTTGCTATCTTCTGGTCCATTTTTGATCCTTCAGACGATAGAATCTGTCTTCGAGGTTTTCATGAAAGTTGTAGATCTCAAAGTCTTCTATCAAGACGTCCTAAGATGAACTTAATCTAATATATCATATGATAGTTATGCTAATTTCCCCAAGACAGGTGCAATATGATTGAGGTCAAGACCCTGTTCGAGCCTTCAGTGATAACTTTGTTATGGGATCTCCTAATGCGATGATTCTTGTCTCTAAATAAACTAGAGACATAGAGCCACAAATGATTGAAACAATTCGAAATAAAATTCTAGTTTGGGGTTTCCCAAAATCTGTTAGGAAATGGGACCCAACGCTTATAGTATCAGAGCAAGAAGAGGAATCGATGATGGTTAAGTAGAGTTCATTTGAATAAGTTCAGTGATTATGATCAAAAGTTGGGTTTCGGAAATAGGAGAAGTGAGTTGTTTTGATGTTTGTCATGGTGGGGGCACGTCACCTTTGTGGGATACGCGTTTAGATGTCACTTAGGATGTCGGGCCCGTGACTCACGAGGGAGGGGTACCCAACATTGTTCCTTTCATACGTCCCTTTATTACTGGTCCGTACTGTTGTTTTTCGTTCAGTACTGGCTAGTATCCAAAATATCAGGACATATCAGTTGGTACCATAAATTTTGAAAGTATCAAGGACCTATTTGCAATTTTTTAAAACTTACCCTAAAACTAAATGAACCCCCCTATGCGACTCCACTCTCTCGAGCCTTCGTCTACCTTCCCTCTCTTTTGCTCTCTCTCTCTCACCAACTCTCACTTCGTCACTCACCACCACGGCCGTCGGCTGTCCTCTAACCAACCCCCCCCGTCTCTGTCTGTGCGACTCTCCATCTCCAATCTCCCGAACCTTCTTCTACCTCCCTTCTCATTGTTTTCTCTCTCTCTCTCACCGACTCTCACTTCTTCACTCACCACCTTCGCTGTTCTCTCTCTCTCATTATCCTCTTCATCTCTGATGATACTGATAACTGCTCCCTCTCCAGCTGTGCTACTCTATCCCTCATCCTCCCTGATCTATGCCAACATCAGAGGACAAAGATCCTCCCTTGGCTCCTTCCTTTGCGCCCCCCTAAGATGCCACCGTCTTCAACCCTTCTATAACATCCCATCCCCATACTAATGGTTAGACCCCTAAGATATAGTACATGTGAGATATCAATGAGGGATTAAGAAAATGCATCTCATGTTCACGCATATTTTAGTATACACGCAAGTGAATTTGAATTATTTTGCACACATTTAAATGAATGTACATGTACTCATTGACATTTTACGGGTATAATTAATCTATAAATGCGATTATATTTGGGATTGTGAATTATATGTGTTAAAAATTGATTTGAAGAGTATATTTATTGGCTCAAAATTGTTGGTGAAAATTTTGGAAATTTTCTGAAATTTAAGTGTGCAGAAAAATGAAAGTAACACTTAGTCATCTAGACGATACATCAATAACAAACGGTGCACGTCATCAAAGATAATACGTCAGCAATAGACGATACATGATACTAGACAAAGCGCAACACCAGACGAAGCACAATACCAGACGAGGTGCAACACTAGATGAAGCGCAATATAAGACGAAACGTGATAAAAGAAGAAGTATTATCCTAGACGATATAAAAGGAAGATATTTTAGAACATTATTCAGTTAGTTGGAGTTAGTTACATGACTAAACTAATAACGGTTTCTAGAAGATTCAAGAAGCAGTTTCTCAAAGAAGACGGTTGGAGACTTAGGCTACAAATATCAGTTCTAATCGAAGACTAAATAGCACTTTTACAAGAGCAAATTTTGATTGCACAACACTTAGAGAAATTTTGTTTTCAAAGTGTAAAAGAAAGAGAGCGAATACTATTGTAACATGAAGCTCAAAAATATCTTTCTTAGAGAGAGAAAGAAAGGCTAGAGCCTGGAGAGGCTAAGACAGTAGATAAAGAATACATAGTGAGAGAGACCTGAAGAGGCTCTGGAAGTGTAGAAAGAATACTTGTAAAGTTGAAGAGTTTAATGAAATCTCAGCCAAACTCTAAGGACTGGACTTAGCCCAAGGTTTAAGGTGAACTATTATAAAATTGTGATGTCTATTCTCTATCATTTATCTTTTAATTTTCTTGTTGTTAGATGGGTAGATAATATTACGTGCGATTGCATTACTTATAAACTTTAGTGAAGTGTTTTTTGTCATCATTTAAATTTTGTAAAAAAATTCAAGAAATCTCAAAAGACTAATATTTTCGAAAAGATTACACAATTCAACCCCTTCTTGTGTATTCGATATACTTTACGTGATTTCTATATTAACAAGTGATTTATTTCACATGTGTTCTCATAATATTTAGTAATTCAAGAGTTTAACTAATTGTCTTTAGTGGAATGGTATTTAGTTAATAAGCTAAAATTAATTATAATGAGATTAAATTAATTCTGGGCTTATTGGAGCTTGAATTATATAAGTCCAATTGGATTCCCCATTTGGCTTTTAGGAAGGTTATTAAGCAATGTAAGAAATACAAATAGAGGTTTTAGAGCCTATGATTGAATGTTAGGCTTACTTGAATTAATTGTTAATTAAAAGCCCATATGAACATTTAGAAATGGGCTAGACTTTGGTTTAATTTGATTAATTAAATTAAATCAAAGTTATTAAAGATAAAAGGAGGTGGATTTTCGGTTTTAATGGGCTTAAGATGGTTTTTAACATGCTTTATTATCATTAAATGGAGTAATAATCTTATCATTAAATGGTTTAATGGTTGTCTTTTAATGATAGCATATAACCATTTAGCATTCACTAGATTAAAAAAGAAAGAAGTGCATTTGATGGACCATCTTCCTTCTTTCATCACAAAATCGAAAACGAGATGTATCATTTTAGGTTATTGGTCTTTTCATATAGCCATCTTAAAACAAATGAGAAGAGTCTTATTTATTGGCTTCTTTACGATTGATTAAGGAATGAGGTGATGCCTTGGATGCACTTCACTTCTTTCTTGGATGTTTAACCGAAATTGAGAGAAAGAATACAAGGGGTTGTTGAATTTTTGTCTTTCTCTCTCCTATCTTACATTAGATAGCCAAAATTTGAATGAGAGGTGTCTCATCTTTGGCTTCTTTCTTCTAAGGCAAATTCTCTTCGAGTTTTCTTCTCCTTTCCCAGCAAAGGATCTTGTTAACCAAGTTGTCCAAGGAGAACAGGTGGTAAATTGTGTTGGTCGAGGATATAATGACGAGAAGAGGCTACATTACCTAGGAAATGATACATTGCCGAGGATAGGATAGCATAGTGAAGAGTTAAAGATGTAGCAAAGGAGTCGGTATATTTTTACCACTTTGTTTTTATGTAAATTACTTTCCTTATACCGCATCATGTATGGCTTGGCATGTTGATTTGGTTATCTTGCTTCCACTACAATTTTGATTTCTAAAAAAGTTTTGAAATCAATATTTTAGCCAAATCTTGCATGCTTTTATTTTCAATCCAATAGAGGAGATAAGAAAATGTATAAGTGGAAGAGTATATATGGAAAAAAATCAATCAAATATTAAGTATGGAGGGTTATTAGAGACTCACGGCCATCCATGAATTTGTCATGGTTGTGAGACATCACTCACAGCCATGCAAGATATCTGACGGGCGTGACACACATTACACGCCCGTGACACATTATTACATAGGTGTGACACCCATGTCATGCCTATATAACTATGGCTCATGGACATGAGCCTCATATGGATGCTAGTCACGGGTGTGACTTCTTGTCAGCTCACCTGAAAACCTATTTTTTGCTATAAATACATTATGTTGACGAAAGAAACGATTCATTCTTCATTTTTGGGTTTTAAGAGACAGAAAGGGGCAACAGAAGCTCATCTTTTGGAGATCAATGGAGAAGATAGAAGGTTAACTTCCCGATACCAGTTTGGAGGTGAAGTTGACACCGAGGAGCGCATTTAGGCATATCGTCTTTGTGTTTCGTGTTCTTTCCCTCTTTTTGGATGGTTTATGTTATCTTGTGTTTATTGATTGGGGATTATGTAAAGATGATCTTGATGCTCTATTAGATTGTTTTTCATGAAAACCCATTGCTAAAACTTGAATATGATACGTAATAGTCGTGTTTGAAGTTGTATATGGAAACTAAAGGTATTAAGTCATTACGGATAACATAACATAGGTTAAAATAATTTGAGCTTGTGTGGTTATTGCTTAGATTTATCAATTTTTCTCATTTGTAACACGACTGTCCGATTAAACTTTGAGAGTTTGTTTTAGGTTGTTCGATAGTTACGGTTAATTAAAGAGCTTATTTTAATTAACTATGAGCTAAGTAAAAACTGGGATTAATAGAGTTTTTGTTAATACACGATCAATAGTTTAAAGAGAGGTGTGAAGATAATAATGCAATGACATATGTTAAAATGTGTGTAAGCTGAGATTAAATTAAAGAACCGAGTTTTACACACATTCCCACTCTTGTCATTTTTAACTGTTTTCGATATATTACTTATATTAGTTTAATTTTATTTTTTCTCACTTGCTTCAACCCCTGTTATATTCCTTTTACATCAATTTTTTTAAATGCGAAAATTAACTGAACATTCCATGTTGATACAATCCCAACTCACCACAGCTACAAATTTTTAGTATGCAGAGTTAGGTAAATTTTGTAGGCACTCGACATGTGCTGTCACATACAGAGAATAAACAAGTAAGGATAAATATAATCACCTTATTTCATTCCTCTCCCTCCTTTAAACATTGTAGTTGGCTCTTTGTTAACTAAAACACCATGAGTGTTAGTGGTTATACATTGATTAATCTAGTTTATTAAATTTATAAAAACCTAAATTCCTCTAGCATAAGGAAAATAAATCTCCAACAAATAGAGTCAAAGGCCTTATGTAAATTCACTTTGATGGCATAATAAGAGCTATAGCAGGAAAAACTTAAGCAAGAATTATGCAATCAAAGCTCCTATAGTAGGAAAACCTTAAGAAAAAATTGTCGATCAAAGCTCTTGAGCCAGTAAGATGTTATCTCCAATTAGCATACTATAAATAAAAGCCTTTTAGGATTCATTTATTAATGCTTTCAAAACATTGTTCAGCCTTGAAGCTGCTAATTTAGTTATGATTTTGTACAAAGTATTGTAATATAAGATAAGTATGTAGTTTTGAGGAGGTTAGGATTTTAAGCATAAGACTAATAAAGGTTTTATTAATTTCCTTTAGCATTTTCCCATTCTCAAAGAACTCTAATACTACCCCTATAACAATATTTTTGATAAAATTTTAGGACTTTCAGATAAAAGGCCATTCAATCCATTAAGACTTAGTGACATGCTGCGGTTAAGCTCAACATCACCTGTTCCACCTCTTACTTATTAAATGGTCTACATAATTCCTCAATAGCCTCATAAGAAAGTTGGTTATTATGAAAGGTTTATAGAACTTAAACTAAATAGAAACAAGTAACCTGAGAACATAAAGAGCTCTAAAAATAATTAAAAACTTTTCTTATTGATATCATTTTAGGTAAGAGTCATACTACTATTTGTTTCTATATTAAGGAAATTCTATTAAATTTTTTCTTGGGATTTATAGATCCAAAAAAGAAATTCATATTTTTTTTTCACTCTCCTTGATCCAGAGGATTCTTGACCTCTGGCTAATTAGAGTTGGCATCTTAATAGTTGTTGTATATGAGTTAAATGTAATTTTCTCTTCCTTGTGCTTAGTGGAATCTCTAGATTCCTTATAGAGGTCCTCTTAGATTAGCTTGAGCTTTAATTTATCATCAAATAAGGCAAAATTAGTGTTTTTAAATCTCTTGAAAAGAATCTTCTTGAGTTCGTTTTTTATCGTGTCCAACTTTCTTACATAAATAAAATCTTTGTGTATATAAATTATAGGAGAAAGTACCTTTAGTATTGCTTAATCAAAACCCTCAAATTTACCTAATAAATTCTTAAATATGAAAAGATCTTTTCTCATTTATCTAAGGGTTAATTTTTGGGATTTAGAAAATTGGATTTGCTTTTAGGAAATTTAACTAACCAATCTTCATTCATCAAAGTCTTATTCAGCTTTTTCTTAATGTTCCTATTCCCATTTTACTTGTTACTCCAAGTATATAAGTAACCTTTAAATTTTAGGTCGATTGCTTCTAAGTGCTCAACACATTATTTAAAGTCATTATTGAAGTTCCTTAAACATACATTAAGTTCTACTTCAAAGATAAGAGAAGCATTATTGAAATCCTTTAAGATAATCTACGGAACATCAATGGAGGAATGGATACTCTTTGAGTTTCTCTTATAAGAAATTCCTCTGAAAGAAATGACTGAAGCTGTAAATGAATGAAACAACAAAACTAGTTCTCACTTAAAGCAATATGACTAATAGATACATAATTTAATCAGTAGCCACGAAAAGAGTAGAATTTATTATAAAAAAAGATCATAAGCCATAACAATACATCCATTATTAGGTGATCAAATGGTATTCCAAAAATATTAGCTTCTTGAGGCAATTAATACCTCTTACATTTTAAGATCGAATAGACATCAAAAAATCTTCTGACTTTTGGACATCTTAGGTCTATTCTTCCTCCTTGATTTCCTTCTATTGTCTACTTTAAATTCCTCAATTAAACATTATTTGCTCTCTTATTCTTGATTGGAATTCAATTTAGTAGTAAAGGGTATTTCAAAAGGGCTACGAGAGGATAGATCATTACTAGAAACTTCAAGGAGAGTGGAATCTTCTTAAGATTGATTCATAAATATGATTGTAATTTATTTTAAAGACTTTTAGTTCAACTCATTAATCTCATATGTAACAAACACATTATTGTTAATCAGTACAACTTCTTAGTTATCAATGGAGTTTAGTTCACCCTTACTATTAGTTGTTAAATCTTACAACATATAAGAACTTAAGCCCAATAACTCAGTATAATAGGAATTTCCTACCTGTGGACCTCCACTTGTTACCTTACTACTTCAAAGAAAGTCTCCATTTGTATGAAACCTTAATAGAGTCTTTTATTATAATACCTCCTTCTCCAAACCATAATAAAGGGATAACTTCAAATAAGTCCAACAATTCCATAATTACATAAAGCCTGATATATCTTATCCTTTTCTTAGATTTAGTTGGTCATCTATACATATTGGTTTACTAACATAGCCAGAAAAATAGCCTTAGGTAGAGTAATATTCTAATGGTATATTATAAATTTTAATCCAAATAGAAACTTGCATCTATATAACATTGTCAAAATTAATGCCTATTTTTCATAATTGAAGGAAGAGAGGTATGTTATTGAAGAGCTAAAAGCTAACCTTTAAAACTTCAAGAGTATTTGGATCAGAGGAAAAAATAAATAGGAACGTGTTATCTTCATTAGAAGCATTTTTGTTAGTCCTTTTCTTCCAATGTTTAATGGCCCAATAGTTGATTAAGGGGAAAACTAAAAGTTTCATATAAAAATTCCAACTAAGGTCGAGGACTAGCTTCTAGCACCTTCTTTGAGGATCTCTAATGGAGGAGAAGTAATAAATTGAGCATCAGAACTTAAAGAAGGATAATAGTGGGGATAGATCTTAGAAGACATTTCTAAGACTTGCTTCCATCTACGACAAGGATTCAGGCCTAAGGGGAGAAGCCAGAAGTTACTTAAGGAGTAGGGAGCTTACCAAGGCTAAAGGTGGCCTAAGATGGGATGTAGAAGGTTATGAGGAAGGTAAATTAGCTCATTGGTTTTTCTTATGGAGGACTAGGAGGTGAACTAATAAAGATAGGTAGGTGGGAAGAGGACAAGCATAAAGGTAAGGGAGGGAAATATCTTAGGGAGTAAAATTTTTGGCATAAACCTAATAGTTTTAGAGATATTTTACTATTATGGTTAGAGAATGATAGAAAAGAAGAGAGAAAGGTTTAAAAAATTGTTCCAAAATGGCAAAGTGAAAAAAAGGAAGAATTAAAAGGACCAAAAAATGACCGAAAAACACTTTACCAATCTTGAAGTAGAGGAAATATCGCAACTAGGAGATAGCATTTAGGTAGGTTTAGTGAGTAATGGATTTTGTCCAAGGTAGGAAGTTTAGCTTTAAAAGATAGCCACAAGATTAGGGGCATCTATGATATGCTTGTTTGAACCAAATAATATATACCAATACACTTTAGGCTAACGTGGCTTTAAGAAAAGTTTGTAAGACTTATTAAAGAACTCTCTAAAAGGGTTATGAATCCATTGTATGACATCAATAAGAATTCAGGTATTAATCGATTGAGAGTTTCTAATAAGTACCTCTACAATTGAAGTAATATTAGGAATTATACCCTTGATGATGGAATATACATTATTACAATATAAAAGCCCAATGCTAATCTAATTATCGAACTAAAAGCTTATACTTTCTCTACTGCTAATTATACTTTTAAATTGTTTCCTAATCTGACCTTTAAGTCGAAGGATACACAATATAGTTCATGATGTAATGGAGTTAGGTTCCACCTTCTAGAAGTTTTTGTTTTTCAAAAATTGCGTATGAAGCTATTTAACTCATAAAGCTTCTTTGTCTTTAAGGATTCTACACTCTTTTCTTGATCATAAGGACTTTATTTTTTAGTTTAATTAGACAAATATCTAAGCCTCCTTCCCCCTTTGTTTTGAAAACTTCACTTCACTTTTGCTATTATTTTGCTTACTACTTGACTAGACCATATAAATGTTCTTAATATCCTTTCTATTAATTGTATTATGCCATTTGAAAAATATAAATGAAAAGTCCAATGAATATATATGGAATTAAGCAATAAAGAGATAAGTTGAAACCTCCTAATGTAAGAAAGACTCATATTACTTCAGTTGCTTATTCTCTCCTATATGCTTTCAATCAGTGGCAAGAAATCTCTATAAGTTCGCCTCTTATAAGAGATTAGAATTCCTAAATATATGAAAGGGAAATCCTTGCTTTTAAGTTTAGATAAGTGAAATATCTAAGTGGCTAGAAGAGCAGCACATATTGAATGGAGAAATTAAATCTTATCTTTATTTATTTAAGTCTTTAAAAAAACACTTTAAAAGTTCTTAAGGAAGTCATTAATGTAGCACTTGAATTAAGGTTAGCTCTTGATAAGAGAAGTAAGCCATTTATAAAAGATAAAGAATGAATTTTCAAGAGCTTGTATTTATTGTGATACCTTAATCTTCTTTCTAAATTGATGGTTTTTCTAATCAATTTATTAAGGGCTTCTGCATAGAAGGTAAATAAATATAAAGAAATTGGGTCCCCTTACCTTAATCCTTTTTCAGATTTAATGATATTAGTTAGTTCATTATTAATCAAGATTTATAGGAAAAAAAGTTGATGTATTGGTCAATCCACATGATGATTGATTTAGAAAACCAAACTCTAGAGTGTGGATTGTGAACTAACAAATGGTTATGTTAAAGGCCTTATAAAAATTTGCTTTAATGGGACAAATTTTAAATGTATTATTCCTATTTTAATTCTTAAAATGTTTCTGCGCAAGCAAAATTTTATCACCAATTTTGGTTCTTCTTATGGAGGCACCTAGAGAAAGGTGAATAATTAGTTCGGGGAAAACTTTGAGTATTAAGGCTAAAAACTTGACAATAATCTTGTAAAATAGTATTTTAAAAATTGGCCTAAATTATTTTATGGAAGGGGGATTTAGGGATTTAAGAACAAGATTAATGAAAGTCTTGTTAATCTCCTTAAGAAGCTTACCTCTATTAAAGAATTTAATCACTACATTTAGTAAAAAGGCAAATTTGAAACTTCCAAAACTTCTAAAATAAGAAAGTATTTAGTCTATTTGATCTTAGAGCTTTGATAGGGTTGAGCTTAAAGATTGCCTTCTTAACATCATCTTCATTAAATGGGACAAGTAAGTTTTCAGCATTAGAAGTTGATTCACATCTAAAGATGATTAACTTTATCAATTAGGGGGAGGGGGTGTTGTATAAGAATAACATGTAGAAGCTATTCCCCGACTATTAAAAAATTATTCAAAATCTACACCTAATAATTCATCTTAAGTTTATGCTAGATAACTATAAGAGTTTTCAAGAGAAGAAATTTTGTTAGTATTTTTCTTAAAGAGGAATATATTATGGAAAAAAGGATGTGTTTCTATTACCCTTAGAGAGCCATATTACTCTAGAACTTTGTTTAAGGATTAAGAAGTTAATATCTAAAGATAATGTATAATCAGACAGAGTAGCAGTCTCAACTTCTAATTTGGTGGGCTTGGAAAAATCCTAATAAGGGGATTGTTGATCCTTAATCGAGATCTCTTTAGTATCATCCACTACTTAAGAGGTGTTTCTAAAATTCTTGTGATTTAGAATCTTCAATTCCTCTTTAATCATTTCCAATTTCCTGTAATAAATATAGGAATTGAAGTTTAAGAAATTATGGTTGGGACTCGATTTCGGAACCGGACCTCAACCGAAAAAACGAAAAACGGAATCGAAAACAAAATGGCAAAACAAATCAAAAGCAAAATGGCAAAAAAAATCAAAAGCAAATGCGATCAAACGCATGCGGAAACAAACAAAAGAAATCACCTCTGAAAGAACGGAATACAAATCAGATCGGAAGTCATAAAGCGGAAGCACAAACAAAAGCGAAAGTATCGAAAGTGAATCGAAGGGCTCGGAATCAACGAAAACAAATCACTTAATCGAACTGATACAATTTCCGACATCCGAAAGCTTATATTTTGAAAAAAAAATTCTTTTTCATCATTCAAAAGAATTCAAATTCCCATTTGTAATCCATCCACAATCAAATCTCAATTCTTATTCATCT
>JANVCL010411830.1:0-11999 GCA_026546855.1 Erythroxylum incrassatum
TTTAATACCTCAATTTCCTAATGATACCAATTAATTCCAAATCACTAAGTATGATCCATTAAACCAAAATTCAAAACGTATGCAACTTATAATCATGTCACAATTCTAACACCAATCATATATATACCTTCATAAACATGTATCATTCCAACTAGGGTGTAATTTCGGACCTTTCAATTCTCTCCCCTTAAAAGAATTTCATCATCAAAATTCATACCTGATGAGAACAGCTGAGGGTATTGAGTTTTCACGGTTGATTATGGCTCTAAAGTTGCTTCCTCAAGTCTATGGTGTTGCCAGAGTACTTTCATTAGAGTTATTTGCTTATTTCTGAGTTGTTGAACTTCTTTAGACAAAATAGACACAAGCCCTTCTTCATAACACAAATCCCAGTGTACTTGAATCTCTTGCACAAGAATCTTATCTGTATCATCAGACTAATATCTTACCAACATTGAAACATGAAACACATTATGCAACTTGGCCAATTCTTCAAAAAGAGCTAACTAATAGGCTACCGGTCCGACTCTCTTAAGAATCTCATAAGGACCGATGTATTATGGGTTGAGCTTACCTTTCTTCCCAAACCGAAGTGTGTTCTTCCACGGTGACACTTTTAAAAACACCTTATCACCTACCTGATACTTAATATCTTTCTTTTTTAAATCATCATGGGACTTCTGCCTATCACTGGCAGCTTTCAACCTTTGTTGGGTAACTTGAACTTTCTCTTCTATATCTTTCACAATATTAGGCCCCGATCATCTTATTTTAACTTAATTCTATCCAACATCAGAGTTCTACACTTCCTACCATATAGGGCTTCATATGGCACAATGCCAATGCTAGTATGATAACTACTGTTATAAGCAAACTCCACGAAAGCAAGATAATTATCCCAACTTCTTGGGAATTCTAACACACAATCCCTAAGCATATCTTCCAATATCTGAATAACTCATTCAGATTATCTATCTATTTGGGGATGGAAAGCAGTATTGAACTTAACTTGAGTACCCAACGCCTTTCGTAAGATTTTCCAGAATCTTAAAGTAAATCGAGGATCATGATAAAAAATAATAGGTAATGACACCCCATATAACCTCACTTTCTCTTTCACATATAGATCTATAAGCCTATGCAACGAATAATCAAAACGAACAAGCAGAATGAATAGACTTGGTGAACTTATCCACAATCACCCATACAACATCATGCTTCCTTTGAGTGAGAGGAAGTCTAGTGACAAAATCCATGGTAATGTTATCCCATTTCCATTGAGGAATTAAAATAGGATGTAACAAACTATATGGAACCTGATGCTCAGCTTTAACTTGCCGACTTTTCAAACATTTAGACACATAATCTTCAACATCATGTTTCATACCTAACTACCAATAATGCTACTTCAGATCTTGATACATCTTATTTCCACCAGGATGCATTGTAAAGACAACATTATAGTCTTCAAACAATAGCTTTTTCTTCAATTCATCATTAGTTGACATACACAATCGATCTTTATAATGCAGATCACCATCTCCATCCATAGAAGTGTCAGGTTGTTTGCCTTCTCGAGTTGCCAAAACAAGTTGTTGCAACTTATCATCAACTTTCTGAGCATCAAAGATCTTTTGTCTTAAGGTAGGCCAATTGAGCTATTAAAGCTCCTTCAGATGCAAATCTCCTTTCACTCTGTTGCACTGAGAATGTTGAAATAGTCTTCCAATTTAAGGCATTAGCCATGATATTAGCCTTACAAGGATGATAGTCCACAATACACTCATAATCTTTAAATAGTTCCAACCAACGTCGTTGTTCAGACTTTTACAGTCAGTAAAAATCCTACACTTTTCACCATACAAGTAGTGTCGCCAAAATTTTAAAGCTAACACTACAGCTGCAAGCTCAAGATCATATGTAAGGTAGTTCTGTTCGTAAGCCTACATCAAAACACAGCCCAACCCAAACCATTTCTAGATCATCATTAAATATAACATACTCCATACCAAAAGTGGGTTGAGCCAATATAGGATCTTCAGTAAGCATTCTTTTTAATTAATCAAAGCTAGTTTGACATTTATTAGACCATTCATACTTCACTCCTTTATGTTGCAGTTTAGTCAAAGGAGATGATATCACCGAAAATCCCTTCACAAATCGGCGATAGTAACCCGTCAAACCCATAATACTTCTCAAATCTGTCACACTCTATAGTGACTTCTAGTTAACAATTGCCTCAATCGTACTGGGATTAACTATAATCCATTGAGAAGAAACAACATGTCATAGAAAAGATACATCCTGAAGCCAGAAATCACATATACATAGCTTAGCATATAACTGCTTTTCCTATAAGGTTTGTAACATAACCTGCAGATGTTCAACATGATCACGCTCATTATTGGAATATAAAAGGATATCATCTATAAATGCCACTACAAATTGATCTAAATTGGGCCTAAAAACTCTATTCATCAGATCCATGATTGCAGCTGGAGCATTAGTTAACCCGAACATCCATATTCTTTAACCAAAGTTGATAGTATCTTTATCGTAAATCTATCATGAAAAATACCCCAGCATCTTTCAATTGATCGAACATATCTTCTATCCTTGGCACTTGATACTTATTCTTCACTATAACCCTGTTCAATTTCCTATAATCTATGCACATCTGGAGGGTTCCATCTTTCTTCTTAACAAATAGAATCAATGCTCCCTAGAGTGAGACACTAGATTGAATGAATCCCTTATCTAGTAACTCTTATAACTAAACCTTCAACTCCTTCAATTCATTAGGATCCATTCTATACGGTGCTTTGCATATAGGAACAGTATCAGGCATAACTTCAATAAACAACACCAATTCTCTTTTAAGCGGGAGTCCAGGTAGATTTTTAGGAAACAAATCTAGGAATTCACTTGCCACTAGAATATCTTACAGTTCAACACCCTCCTTCTTAGAATCAATCACAAATGCTAGATAAGCTTCACACCCCTTCCTCAAGCACCTTCGAGCTTTCATAGCTAATATCACACTAGCTAGAGAACTAGAGCAGACACTATACAACATCATTTCAGGTTGATCAGGCTTCCTAAGCATAATCGTCTTAGCACTACAATCAACCACTACCTGATGCTTAGACAACCAATCAATACACAAAATCAAATCGAATTCATGAAAATTTAATGTAATCAAATCCACTACATACTCACTTACTTAGATCATGATAGGATAGTTTTTATAAACCTGATTCACCAACACACTACTTCCTAAAGGACATGTTATATGAATATCATTCTTTAACTGATCTACAAGCATCACTTTATCAGAAATTTCTCCAACACAAACATATGAATGAGTGGATCCAAGACCAATCAAAGCATGTATTTCAAAATCAAAGAGAGAAACAGTACCCGCAATGAGCTTTCAAAGCATAAGCTCGAGCCGAAGCAAAAAGTATTGTAGGTTGATCAACAATCTTTGAAACAGTACTTAGATTAGGCCTAAACTAATTGGATATTCCATGACCTCTATCGTATCCTCTGTTCCCAGCAGGTGTACGAGAGATCTCCCTACTAGCTTGTGATGTCTAGGGCTATCTTATAGGGTAACTTGCTATCAAATGATCAGCTTTGCCACATCAAAAACATGCACCTGTAGCCTTCCAACATGTACCCCAATGGTATTTAGAGCAATAACGACACTCAGGAATACCAGAATCTTGACCCACAGAGATCCCCTACCAAAAGTAGTCGATAAGGGATAGTTTTGTCGCCTTCCCCTAGCTACTGATCTCTAAGTAAATTTTGGTGCAACAATGTTACCTTCATGACTTCGCTTACTCAAGGACTGACCTCCTTTATCAAAGTGCCTTTGTTGCGCCCTTTCACTTCTAACCATGCCTTGCTTCTCTATTTTAATAGTAGCTTGTACTAGTTGATGATGGCTCACTTGCTGCAAAAGAGTAAATGCCACTAGATGGTCTTGGATCGAATCAATTAAACTATCTTCAAACTGATGACATCGAAACTTTTTAGTAAGTACAAATTTAGTTGCATACTTGTTGAGTCGATTAAACTCTTTGTCGTACTTAGCAACAAACAAGTTTCTCTACTTTAGGGTTAAAAGCTGCTTTCTTTTCCCTTTTCTATAGGATTCTGTCACATATTTGGCTTTAAACTGTTGGGAAAAGAAATCCCTGGTCAGAAGCTCCGGTAGTTGAGGATTTCTCAAAACAAACTTCCACCACTCATAGGCTGCTTCTTGAAGAAGATAAACAACACAATGCACCATTTGATCTGATGGGCAACTAATTTCATGCAACACCCTTTTCACCTTTTCTGACTAGAATTTTTCCTTTTTAGACTTCTCCAGAGATGTCAAGTAAATTCCTCAGCTCCATACTTTTACAACTAGTTAGTCAGAGCTTTGGGTATGGTCATATGATCTAACAACGTCATCTTATCTTGCGACAGCTTAACCAAAGCCTCCCCCTGAGTTAAAGGTGGAGGAGGTGGCACTTCAGCTTCACCTTGATTGATCCCAGAGGGTCCCAATATAGATGGACGAGATCGCGCAGGATTATTACTCTCCATAACCTCGTCAACGGCTTCATGAGATCTTTCCATGCTTAAATCTAAAACTAAAAAATGGAACAACCCACATTAGGCCAAAGAATAACTCTTGTATTCAAGTACAAAAAAAAGTTAAACGCTAGTTAAACCATAATCGCCTAAACCATGATCTAATACAAAAAAAATGTAACACCCATATCCCCCTAGGAGGATATGTAGATGCCACACAAAACAGTACTGAAACAATCTAAAACATGTTAAACCATTTTCAAAAAATATAGAAAATACATTTAGTTTTTCATAAGTTGGGTGATCGGCCACTCGGTTGAGTCTTTAGACTACTCCCTTGGAAATTGAATCAAAAATTTAATTCCAAGGATTGCAATATAGGATGCTACCTTGGGGTTCTCACTTAATCAGAACCTAGCGTAAAATGTCTAAGCTAGCCTAACATTGTGTTTGGTTCCTGTCCCCGTTAGTGGGTAGACAAGACTTAAAAAATCCTATCTTTGTGTGACGTTTGGTTGTTGTCCCCGAATTTCTGTCCATTGTCTCCGGATGATAGGGACAAGCTTTTTTGTTCCTCCTAAAAAGGGAGGACAAAGACACGTTGTCCCTACCTCCGCATCATAACACGCTTCTTTTGACACAACTAACCACCGATTACTTGACCCTATTCTTCCCCGACTCCTTCGACTCTCTTCGTCCCCAACTCTTGTTTGTTTGTCTTGGATCACGAAGCACAATATCTACTTCTCCCTCATGATTGCAGTCTCTAGCCTTCCCTTTTAGACGTTGACCTTCTTCCCCAAGACATTTGTCTCTCCAGGGTCAAGTAAGTACTTGATTATATGGTGAAAAAATGTCGTTCTTCCTTGCTTGACCGACACTCGAGCTGCACAAATGTCTTGTACATTTTTGTCTTCTTCTACTCTCTGTTCCTCTTATGATTCATTTTGTGGTTGACCCGGACACCCAATTTTGGTTTGAATCCAGCAATGCATGCCCACTGGGTCCTCATCTGTGGGGTTTGAAGTTTGTTGGTTTTGCTTTGGGGAATAAGGAGTTTGGTTGGGAGGTTGATTCACTTTTCAGTGTGTTGATGATGGCCGAATGAATGTGGGGATTTGATTGGGGATTTTTATACTAATCTATGTTGGGGTTTTGTTGTATGCAAAATTGGTGAGAATAATGTTAGTTCCCAGGATCTGATTTAATGTTAGTATCCATAATGTGTATGCATTGTGTCATTATGGTTGGATAGCTATTGAAATTGCCTAACCAGAGGCATTGGAAGTGTTGAAGAGGGTTAAATTTATATGGAAATGTGAACATGAATGCATATAAATGGTTGAGAAAATGTTGCATGTTATCATTCGATTTTTTGAACATGTTATCTTCCATACTTCTGAGTTATATACGGTTCTTTTATTCACTCATTAATTCAAGAAAAAATGTGTTTGAGCAATATCAGTTTAGTTTATGGAATTGAATTGTATCCATTCATTCAACAAGGTGTTTCTTACATATGACAATTTGATTCTTAAAAATTTAAATGCATTGGTCGCTTGTCTGAAGCTATTGTATTGGTTGATGCTTCCAAATGCACAAAACGTAAATGGGTTTTGGATCCTTTCCAATAATTTAACCTGTTTTTTTTGTTTTTGTTCAGGAATCATTGGTTGTTGTTGATTAGTGAGAGGTTGAAATTATCTCCAAAGATTATGTTCGGTTTATATTGACAAGTATTTGATATATTTTGAATTTAATCATCTGCTTGAATTGTAATGAGATAAACCCTTTTATTGTTGGTTGGAAGATGTTGATGTTCGTACAATATTCATGGTTTACATACTTTCACTGTAGATATTGAAAGAAACCAGGAAATTTGTATGTTAGTTATGATGATAAACTTCACTGGTTCATAATTTATAGCTTATACAATTTTTCTGTGCAATTGATACAGCATCATAAACTAATGTCGTCCATAATGCTATAGGAGTAAGATCATGAACAATAGCTCATCAGCCTATTAAAGCCTTTTACTAGAGTAATATTGAAGGAGACCTTTGCAAAACACATTAAAATTACTATTGTTGAAGGTTTACTAAAACCTTCTTGTAGCTTTAGTATGTTTCAAACAATTAAATAATAGTAATAAGTTTTAAACATTTACATTATCATTTTAGGAGACAAACTTTGCAAAATGTTTTAGTTCTTATTTGAAGTCACACAAAAGTTAGGAGACATAATTTTCAGCAAGATTCAACTTCGAGATTATGTACATACCCAATGTTAGTACATGTATTGAGAAGCAAGTTCGGATCAATCATGCTATAAATCAGAGTTTGTATGCTTTTCATCTCCTTCTTTACCCCCAGAACCAAGATGAGTGCACAAAAAGCATAAGCTTGTTTCATGTGACTGAAATGTATATAGCCATAACTTTGAGAAGGGACTAATAAAGAAACACATATCATGCTTTAGTTTTCTTCAAATTGTAAGCATCATATATTATAGATATTTGGGTTTTGAGTATGCTCAGTCAATGTGTGTTCGCAATATACAGAAGTCTAGGAAACTATTATGAGAGGGAAAATATCAACAACTCAAAATATCATACCTCAAAGTTGTCATAAAACATCATAATGCTAAGGTCTGTCCAAACATCAATAACACAAGTTGTCAAGCCTTAAAGATGTCATAAAACTTAAAATCTCAAATCTTGAAACCCAACAAGTCTCACACAACATTAGGCATTAGGAGAGCACAAGTGGCATGACAATTTTCCCCATTTCTTACTCTACATTACGTTTGATTCTTATGTTGGGCTTACACTTTATAGCTGTAAAAAAAACTCTGTGTTGTCAGCCTCTTTTCTTGATTTACAAAGCCAAACCTGAAATAACTAGTACAAGTTCAAGTCACGAGACCAAGTGAGCATGCAAAGGCATGGTGTTTGAGCATACTTTCACCTAATTCAGTTGGAAGGATCCAAAGTTCTTTCCCATTTAACATGATTGCTAAACTACAAAACTCATGTTTATCTGTTTTTAAAGATCCTTTCATGTGAAATCCCACTAAAACATAGTTTAGCTTCTTTCCCATTTGAATTCACTCAAGCTACTTGAAATTTAAAATTGTTGCAGAACCTGAACTGCAGGAACTTTCTTTATGTAGATATGGACTAAACTAGAGTAAATGCTACTAGTTTTGACATGAAGTAACAACAAGAGGCAACTACTTCTCCTGCTGACGTTTTTTGTGTTTCAATCTTCAATATTTCCAAGCTTTTAATAGAATCAAGTTTCAAAAAATGTTGTCAAAGCAATACAACAATTGATTATTGTAGTCTATACAACATTAGGAATAATCCAACACAAGAAAAAGAGTATAAACTTGAGTTCTTGTCCATAGTGTCACACCTCTCTTTTTCAGCTAAGCATTTGCAGTCAATTAAGGAACACTTGTGCAAAGAAACTTAAATGGGAAAGAAGTCATAATGACAACTAAAAATTTAAGCAACTTAGTCCATATAACCAAGAAACTTAAGCCAACTTCTTAAAAAAGTAGAATTACTCAATTTTATTTATAGACTCTGACTTCACAATTTTGTGAATATTGTACAACATGATCAGGCACTGTAAACTTAATGATTCTATTTTGTACACTCTAGATTCTCCTATTAGGAATATGGGTTAGGAAGAAAGCTAAGTCCCTTGTTGGAAACCTTAAACTAGATGCTTAAAAGAAAAAATTCATTCCCATAATCACTTGCGTAACAGGTCTAAGCTAGCCTAACATTTTGTTTGGTTCCTGTCTCTATTAGTGGGGTCAGAAGACAAGACATAAAAATCCTGTCTCTGTGTGACGTTTGGTTGTTGTCCCTGAATTTCTGTCCACCGTCCCCAGATGACAGGGACATGCTTTTTTGTTCCTACTAAAAAGGGAGGACAGAGATACGTTCTCCCTGTCTCCGCATCATAACAAGCTTCTTTTGACACAACTAACCACAGACTACTTGACTCTATTCTTCCCTGACTCCTTCGACTCTCTTCGTCCCCGACACCTGTTCGTCTGTCTTGGATCACGAAGCACATTATCTCTTTCTCCCTCACGATTGTAGTCTCTGGCCTTCCCTTTTGGACGCTGCCCTTCTTCCCCAAGACGTTCGTCTCTCCAGGGTCAAGTAAGTATTTGATTTTATGGTGGAAAAATGCCGGTCTTCCTTGCTTGACCAACACTCGAGTTGCACAAACGTCTTTTACATTGTCGTCTTCTTCTACTCTTTGTTCCTCTTATGATTCATTTTGTGGTTGACCTGGAGACCCACTTTTGGTTCGGATCCAGCAATGCATGCCCACTGGGTTTTTGAATTGACCTCATTTGTGGGGTTTGAAGTTTGTTGGTTTTTCTTAAAGGAAGGAGTTTGGTTGGGAGGTTGATTCACTTTTCAGTGTGTTGACAATGGATGATTGAATGTGGGGATTTGGTTAGGGATTATTATACTGATCTGTGTTGGGGTTTTGTTGTATGCAAAATTGGTGAGAATAATGTTAGTTCCCAAGATCTAATGTAGTTTTAGTTTCCATAATGTGTATGCATTATGTCATTGTGGTTAGATAGCTATCGAAATTCCCTAACCAAAGACATTGGAAGTGTTGAAGAGGGTTAAATTGATATGGAAATGTGAACATGAATGCATATAAATGGTTGGGAAAATGTTGCATGTTACCATTTGAGTTCTTGAACATGTTATCTTCCATACTTCTGAGTTATATACGGTTCTTTTATTCATTCATTAATTCAACAAAAATTGTGTTTGAGCAATATTAGTTTAGTTTATGGAATTGAATTGTATCCATTCATTCAACAAGGTGTTTCTTACATCTGGCAATTTGATTCTTAAAAATTTAAATGCATTGGTCTCTTATCTGAAACTATTGTATTGGTTGATGCTTGCTAATGCACAAAACGTAAATGGTTTTGGATCCTTTCCAATAATATAACCTATTTTTTGTTTCTGTTCAGGAATCATTAGTTCTTGTTGATCAGTGAGAGGTCGCAATCATTAGTTCTTGTTGATCAGTGAGAGGTCGCAAATGCACAAAACTTAAACGGGTCTTGGATTCTTCCAAAAATTTAACCTGTTTTTTTGTTTCTGTTCAGGAATCATTGGTTGTTGTTAATCAGTGAGAGGTCGCATTTATCTCCAAAGATTATCTTCGGTTTCTATTGACAGGTATTTGATATATTTTGAATTTAATCATCTGCTTGAATTGTAATGAGATAAACCCTTGTATTGTTGGTTGGAAGATGTTGATGTTTGTACAATATTCATGGTTTAAATACTTTCACTGTATATATTGAAAGAAACCAAGAAATTTGTATGTTAGTATGACGATTAACTTCATTGGTTGATAATTTATAGCTTGTACAATTTTTTGTGCAATTGATACAACATCATAAACTAATGTGGTCCATAATGCTATAGGAGTAAGATCACGAACAATAGCTCATCAACCTATTAAAGCCTTTTACTAGGGTAATATTGAAGGAGACATTTGCAAAAAACATTAAAATTACTATTGTTGGAGGTTTACTAAAACCTTCTTGTAGGCTTAGTAAGTTTCAAACAATTAAATAATAGTAACAAGTTTTACACATTTACATTATCATTTTAGGAGACAAACTTTGCAAAATATTTTAGTCCTTATTTGAAGTCACACAAAAGTTAGGAGACATAATTTGCAACAAGATTCAACTTTGAGATCATATACATACCTAATGTTAGCATATGTATTGAGAAGCATGTTTGGGTCAATCATGCTATAAATAAGAGTTTGTATGTTTTTTATCTCCCTCTTTAACCCCATAACCAAGATGAGTGCACAAAAAGCATCAGCTTGTTTCATGTTATTGAAATGTATATAGCCATGACTTTTGAGAAGGGACTAATAAAGAAACACATATCATGATTTAGTTTTCTACAAATTGTAATCATCATATATTAAAGATATTTGGGTTTTGAGTATGCTCAGTCAATGTGTGTTCGCAATATATAGAAGTCTAGGAAACTATTATGAGAGTGAAAATATCAACAACTCAAAATATCGTATCTCCAAGTTGTCATAAGACATCAAAATGCTAAGGTCTATCCAAACATCAAGAACACAAGTTGTCAGGCCTTAAAGATTTCATAAAACTTAAAATTCTCAAATCTTGAAACTCAACAAGTCTCACACAACATTAGGCATTAGGAGAGCACTAGTGGCATGACAATTTTCCCCATTTCTTACTCTACATTACGTTTGATTCTTATATTGGGCTTACATTTTATAGCTGCATAAAAAGCCTCTACGCTGTCATCCTCTTTTTTTGATTTACAAAACCAAACCTGAAATAACCAATCCAAGTTCAAGTCACAGGACCAAGTGAGCATGCAAAGACATGGAGTTTGAGCATACTTTCACCTAATTCAGTTGGGAGGATCCAAAGTTCTTTCCCATTTAATATGATTGCTAAACTACAAAACTCATGTTTATCTGTCTTTAAAGATCCTTTCATATAAAATCCCACTAAAACATAGTTTAGCTTCTTTCCCATTTGAATTCACTCAAGCTACTTTATGTTTAAAACTGTTGCAGAAGTTAGGATTATTTGAAGTCTTGTCGATGTTTAGGATGGACTTTTGGGAACAGAAACTTTGAGTGACATTTTAACCCTCATAAAGTTAGAAATTGTTCTTAAGGTCTTCATGAAAGTTGTAGATTATCTCTTTACCTTTCCATTGATATAAATTATGAAATTTTTGGACAAAGGAGTAGAAAGATATGATTTTTAGATGTCTGATGCTGTTTAGGATGAGAAATGATAAGACAACCACTTTTTTGTGACTTTTTGACCATTATAGAGACTGAATTTGGCTTTAAGTTCTTCATGAAGGTGGTATATTATGTTTTTATCTTTTCATTGATATAAAGTATGGAATTTTTGGACAATGGATTAAAAGGTTATGATGTTTAGAAATTCTGATACTGTTTAGGATGAAGTTAACGAACAGTCACTTTGTGTGGACTTTTTGACTCCTTTGGAGACCTAATTTGTTTTTAATTTCTTCCTGAAAGTTGTAGAGTATTCTTTTATTTTTCCATTGGTACCATGTTTGTAAATTTTGGAGTTTTGGATCAAACGTTATAGCATTCAAAAATTGGGATGTCGGAAGTAGGAAGGAGCAGGCGGCCTCGCGACCGCAAGCTGTAGCGATCGCGACTCAGCACATTTTATTGGGACTCGATCTCGAGACCCGACCCCAATCGGAAAAAAATAGAAAACGGAGCAAAACAAGGCAACTTCGAAGCAAATCCGAAACGGAGTACGAATAACAAAGCGGTGACAAACGAAATAATGAAACTGAA
>JANVCL010411840.1:0-11998 GCA_026546855.1 Erythroxylum incrassatum
ATTTTACCCTTCTTTTGTCTTTTATGGCTCTACTAACTACTCAAGCTAACTTAATCTCTAACACTTCCTTCTAATTTCAAATTTTAATCCTTCCCTCAAAGTTCTAATTAACAACCCAATTCTAAGATTAAAAAATTAAACCAACAAACAAACATAAATAACTATTTAAGCAATTTACAATAAATTTAGAAAAGAAATTCAAGATCTAACAAATGTGTTGAGACTAGTTATTATAATGGCTAATTTTTAGCTGTAACGGTTAGTAGGGGTCCAAAATCCTATAAATACATGTTTTATTGTTAGTTTTGTTGGGAAATCAAAGCGGGATATGATCCCATGTAGCAAAATAATAATTTTTTTTGTTTAATTTCTAAAAGACAAGATTACTTAAACTCTATAACATGATTAACAAATAAAATATAATAAATCATAAAGCATAATTTGTACCATTTTTGAAATCAATTCATCTCAACTATCATAACAGTGCAAATGGTCGACCTTTAAAGGTATTCATAAAACATATTAAGAGAGCCATATAACTATTATAGAGGGGGATAGGAAAGAAATGCTAGCTCCTTTAGATCTTATGCTTATTTATAATAGATTTTAGACATTTTAGTAATTTAATTGAAATAAAATCCTAATTTCAATAGAATTTAACTAGAATTTCAGTTAATTCTAATTAATTATCAGTCGTACCTAAATAAGATCCAATATCTCATTTTGATTCGTATTTATTAAATATTTCATATTTGATTATAAAGTTTCTCAAACTTTACAATCAAGTCTATCTAACTTCATTAAAACATCTTTTCTCTCATTAACTTATTCTTTATATGTGGCCCATTAAGTTCCTAAATATGTTGACAATAGATATAAATTATAACCTTAAATCACATTTAAGATTAGATAAATTAAGATCTTTTAATATATCTCTAATTAAATTTTTATATCCATAGATCGAGATTAGCAACTAGCAATACATCATGACCACCCAAATATTTAAAAATATCAAAGTGGATTTAACTAACCTTTTAGGTCATTATTTTTTGTATATTTAAAGCCTTTATCCATACATTTTCCAATTAGACATAGAACATTGAATTTCTACTCTATTTGAGTCTAATCATATTAGTTGTCCACCATTAGTGTTTGATTTTATTAATGAAATTTAATAACAATTTTCAAAGTGTCATTTGACCTTGGCCAAGGATTTTCTAATCAATACTAGTTGAAAACATTAGAACATTTTCCTTAAATACTTTAGGGTGATGAATCCTATATTGATCACTCAACTACCTCTATATAGTTTATGTTATAGCCAATGAATACCAATCGATGTACCCTTGACTAGAATAGGTCATAAGTAGTATCAAAATATAACAATTCTTATATAAGATACTTTAGTGATCTCAAATTAAAGGATCACTTATACAATTATTATAATGAGAATTTTCATAGACATACAAGTAATTTTTTAAATGAATTTCTTATATGTAGTTAGTTTAGTGAATTTGTTCTTTATGAGATTGACTATTTCCTTAATAAGGAAGAAATATCATATGTGCCAGTAATTTTATGCCCTATTAATGTCCAATCTTAACAAAACAATAACCAGGAACAATTTAAGGATAATACATAAATGCAATGTAAATCTCATAATTATGATATCATTATAGTTTCATTTGCAATATACATTTATAATATGGACTTTATCATATACATTTGAATATGTATGAGATAAAGAATGCATTTAAATAATTATGTCATTAAACTACAACTAACCGATTAGTTGTAGGGCATAAACCAACAAATTCTTGTATAAAAAATTATATATGTATCTTATGCACATATTTTAAAGTATTTATAAAGAAATTGAGCATTATTGACTCATATTTGTATAAGTGAGCCTCTTGGGTAATCAAAGTGTTAAAGTGAGATATTTTAAGTTATAAACTTTTGTTCAACTGTTTATATATTGTACTTTGGGTGCTTAAAGTGGCATTGATGATCCTTTTCACCTTGAAGGAAGATTGTAAAAGGGTCCTCTTTATCAAGAAAAAAATTGTACAAAGGTTATTTGATAAGATATTGTTTGGCTAAGTTAATTGAAATTATCTATTTTGTTTTGGCTATGTTTTGGTGTTTAAATAGGAAAAATTCAATTTTTGTTTAGGAGATGAAAAATAGAGATTGCATCAAATTGGGTTATTATTGGTCAAAATCACAAATTTTGAAAAAACTGGATAGATTAATGTAGCGGATAAGGCAAGATCAAGCCTAATGCCAGATTCACTTCAAGAGTTGGAATTCAATTAAGAAATTTCTTTCCATCCCAATTATGTAGGGATTTGGATTTATTTTAGATAGGAATCTTTGCAAGATAGGAGGAGACTAGGTTTTGAGTTGTAAAACAAGAGGAAAATGCATATACCACCTTCTTCATCATTCCCATTTCGTTTCTTAGTAGTTTTCTCTCAATATTTCATCTTTTCTTCTATTTTTGGTGTTGGAACTAAAGCCATATATGGCTAAATCCAAATATTCTTATTTAAGGGGATTCGAAACTCTAGTTGTAACCTTGTGAGGTTTTGTTCTCAATTTAGATTCATATTTTAATTTAAGTATTTCTTGTTTTGTGTTGATATATTTCATGAATAATTAATATTAATTTGTTCAACAAATTAATTTAATGTTTATTATTCTATAGCTATCCATAAATTCAGTGATTTGTAATTGTTATGAAGGATTTATACAAGTAGCAAATAGGTTATCTATGAATTCGCATATTTAAATTATAAAAAATGAAAAGACTAAGTTGAATACTTGCAGCTATCTCAATTATTTAATTCAAGGTCTAGTCTTTTTTACTAAGCTTATTGGTATCATTTAATTGGTATGGAATCCTATTATACCTAATCAATTGATGGTAAGTTTTGGTTTGAATGCTGGGTTTAAACCAATTAATTTAGAAAATTCTGGGACTTATTATGACTATCTTAATATGTTTCGGACTAACTGCTTAAATTGTAAAATTTATTCTCTTTTGACTAATGATTAATGTTATAAATTCATGAGATCTTTCTCTTGAATCAGAGTTAAGTACTACTGAATTTCTCACTTTTAATTTTAGATAATTAATTAATTAATTAATCATAATCTCCACTTTTTTATTAATTTAAATTTAAAAACTAATTTTTAGTTCCCTTAGGATTTGATCTGGTTCCAAGACTAGTACAAGAATTTAGAGAATCTGAATTAATTTTGAAGGTTTCGACAATTCGATCAAAATTTTAGGGCCGTTATCGGGGGATCAAACCCAGGTTGCCCATATGAGATGGGAATACTCATCACTATACTTATTTTGTACATAATAACCTTTTTACAAGAAGACTGAAACCATATTATGAGGAGATGATAGTTTTAATCTATGTTCGTTCACTTTAAAAATCTTTCCGGTATGTAAACTTTGCATTTCCACTGTACTATGAAAAAATATATTGTAGATAATAAAAGGGCTAGGCCAACTATAACATAACTTACCTGTCATAAGCTTTAATCAATAATCATATAATAACACTTTCTATCCTACCTCAAATTGCTCCTTAATATTATATTGTCATAGAATAATTTTTTCTCTTTGTATATTTTTGAATTCTCATAAGCATCCAACCTTAGTTCCTCCAGCTCTTGTAATTGCAATTTCCTTTCCTGCCCATCTTTTGCTAAATCTATGTTACAATGTTGAACCAGCCAAAAATTTTATGTTCAATCTCCACTAATAAATGACAAGCTTTACTAAAAACTAATTGATAAGAAGACATTCCTATCGATGTTGTGTAGGCTACATAGTACGCCTAAAGAGTATTGTCTAGAAGTAAACTCTAATCTTTTTAACTAGGATTCATGGTCTTTTTTAAAATAGATTTCACCTCTTTATTCGATACTTTTGCTTGTCCATTCATTTGTAGATGGTATTCGGTAGTTATTTGATGATGCACTCTATACTTTTTAAACAAAGTTGACACTATTTTATTGTAAAATGGCTTCCTTGATCACTAATAATGGCTTATGGAACTCCAAATGTAAAAAAAATATTTGAATTTATAAATTTTCAACAGCTGCAAAATCATCATTTTTGGTGGCTTTTGCTACTATCCCTTTGAAACATAATCAACAACAAAAAATATAAAAAAACACAAGATGAAGGAAAAAAGACCATAAAATCAATACCCTATGCATAAAATATCTCAACTATAAAAATTAAGGTTTTGAGTATTTCATTTCTATAAGATAATGTACCTGTCTTTTGGCATATGTCACAAATTTTACAAAATACATAAACATCTCTAAATAAAGTCTCCTAATAGAATTCACTATCTAAATTTTTTTCTAGCAGTTTGATTGGGACCAAAATGACCACCACATGGATAATTGTGACAAAAAACTAAGACCGAATGTTGTTCATTCTCAGGCACACAATGCCTTATAATTTGATCGAAGTAGAATTTCCATAAGTATGGTTCATCCCAAACATAATAGTTTGCTTCATTTCTTATCTTTTCCTTCCTAGACTTACTAATGTAATAAAGTAAAGTTCCAGTAATTGTATAATTAACAAGGTCAACAAACCATGAAACCATACATTTCATTTGGAACAATTGCTCATCAAGAAAGGTTTTAGAAATAAGTAAAATATCTTCTTCTCTTACCAGCCTACTCAGATGGTTTGCTACTGAATTTTTCACTTCTTTTTTTATTCTTATTGTCAAATCAAGATTTTGAAGTATAAAAATCCATTGTATCAACCAAATTTTAGCCTTCTTCGTTGACAAAAGGTATGTCAATTTTTCTTGGTCTGAATACACAATATCTTTAGAGCCAAGAAAATAAGATCTAATTTATCTAAAGTAAACACAATTGCTAAAAGCTCTTTCTTTGTTGTAGAATAATTGCACTATGTAGAATCCAATGTTCTTAAAGCATAACAGATAACATGACTTTATTTCTCAATACTTTGGCTTAAAACAACTACAATTGCATAATTACCAGCGTCACATATGATCTCAAATAGAAGATCCCAATTTGGTGGTTGAATAATAAGAGCACTTGTTAATAATGCCTTGAATTTGTCAAAAGCTTCCTTGTAGTCCTTTCCAAATTCAATTGGAATTTCTTTTTGTAACAACTTTGATAATGGTATGACAATCATGGAAAAATCTTTAATAAACCTGCAATAAAATCCTACATATCCGAGAAAAGGTTGAATTTCCTTAACATTTGTAGGGTAAGGTAAATTCACACTTAAATCCACTTTTGCTTTATCAACTTTTATGCCCCTGGATGAAATCACATGTCCCAAAATAATGCCTTGATCTACCATGAAATGACATTTTTTTAATAATTCAACTCTAAATTTGTTTCAATGAATCTTTTGCGAGGTTTAGATAAATGATTTAAGAAATCATCAAATGAATCTCTATAAATAGTGAAATCATCCACAAATACTTTAATGTAATTCTCAATACACTTAGAGAAATATACTGATCTTGCATCTTTAAAGTATGGAGCATTATATAGATCAAAGGGCATTCACCTAAAGGCATACGTTCCAAAAGGACATGTAAAGGTGGCTTTTTTCTTAATCTTCTTGAGCAATTTCTTGTTGATATTAACCTAAAAAACCATCTAAAAGGTAAAAAAAATAATTTGCCCACTAGTATTTATAATATTTGATCCCCAAAAGTTAATGTGCAATGGTCCTTTCTAGTGGCTAAGTTTAACTTTCTAAAGTCTATGCATATTTTCCACCCATTATGTACCCTCATTGGTACCAAATCATCATTTTAGTTTTGTATCATTGTCATAGTTTTCTTAGGGATAACATGCATTAGGCTCGCCTATTCATTATCTGAGATTAGATATATTATACTTGCATCCAAAAGTTTTATAATTTCTTTCTTTTCCACGTCTTTCATTATTGGATTGAGTCTTCTTTGAGGTTCCCTTATTAATTTAGCATTCTCTTCTAAAAGAATCCTATGTATGCAAATTGTTGGGCTAATGCCTTTTATGTTTGCCAAAGTCCAACCAATAGTCATTTTATTCTTTGTAAGTAATGTTACTAGTTTTCCCTTTTACCCTGTATTCAGTCTTTTGGAGATTATTATAGGTAATTTCTCTCCATCACCCAAATAGACATACTTTAGGTGATCAGGTAAGGCTTTCAATTCTATCTTCAGAGATTGCAATAAAGAAGGTAACATTTTCAAGTGAGTTAAAATAAGTTCAACATTTAAAATTTTCGAATCTATTAACATTGATACTAATGATTTTACAACTTCACAAGCTTCATTAACTTGCTCGTTTACTTCTAACTTAGCATTAAAATCTAACTCATTGTCAACATTTTCTTCTTTAAAAATATTCTACACAAATGAATCCATAATATCCATATGATAAAGGGATTAAAAATCATTAGGTATTTTATTGCTTTAAAAATATTAAACTTCACTATCTCTCCATCAAACCCAATAGAAAGAGTATCCTCATCCATATTGATTTTTGTCTTGGTCATATTTATAAACAACCTTCCTAGAAGTTGAATGTTTAACATTATCATGATCCATCTTCAAGATTTAAAACTCCACTGGTGATTGGGTTATCAATGCCCTCAAAATTAAATCCAATTCTCTAACTTCTTGTAGTAGCCGTGGAACTATGTCGAATCCTAGCAGAACTAAACACTAGTTTATTAATTTCAATTAATAAAATAAAATGGAAGGTTTTTGATTAATTAAATAATTAACTAAAATAATCAAGAAATAAAAATAAATCAATTGAATATAAAAAGAGAAATTCAAGAATACTTAACTCCGATCCAAGGGAAAAATCTCATCTAATTGTAACATTGATTATTGGTCTATAAAGAATAATTGTACAATTTAAGTAGTTAGTTTTAAACACATTAGGATAGCCATAAAAAGTCTCAAATTTTCCTAAATTAATTTGTTTAAACCCAACATCCAAACCAAAACTTACCAATAATTGACAGGGTATGATAACATTCTATATCAATTAAATGATATCGACAAGCTTAGTGAAAAAGACTAACTAAATTAAATAATTTAGATAGTTGAAACTATTTGACTTACTTTTCTTATTTATGGTAAGTTAAATATGCAAATTTATAAATAACCTAGCTAATTATACCAATCTTCATGACAATTACGAAAAATTTAATTCATGGATAACTATAGAATAATTGACATCAAATTAATTTGTCAAATTAATCAATATTAATTATTCACAAAATATAAGAACTCAAAATAAGAAATACTTGAATTAAAACATGAATAAAAGCTTATAACAAAACCTCATAAGGTTACAACTGGAGCTTTGAATCTCCATGAATCAGAATAATTGATTTTAGCCACAAATGGCTTAAGTTTCAACACCAAAAATGATTGATGAAATATTGAGGGAAAAGCAAGAAGAAAATGATTGATGATTTTGGAGAGGTGGAGAATATCTCTTTATATTTTTTTCTTACCCTAAACCTAATCTAATCTTATCTTGCAAAGATGTCTACCTAAAACAAATCCAAATCCCTACAAAATAGGGATAGAAAGAAGTTTCCTAATTAAACTCCAACTCTTCAGGTGAATCTGGCATTAGGTGTGATCTTACCTTATCCATTGTAGTAATTTGTCCACTTTTTCCAAAATTTGTGATTTTCAATAATAATTTCCCAATTTGATGTAATATCCACTTTTCATCTCCTAAAACAACAAACATTAATTTTCCTATTTAAGCACCAAAATATATTTAAAAAAAGATATAATTCTAATTAACATATCAAAATAACATCTTATCAAATTCCCCCACATCAAACTCATGCCTATTCTCAAGCATAAATCAATTCAATATATCAATTATCCTCATAATAACCTCTCTTCTCCTTTCATGTTATCCATAAATATCCAAAAGCTAATTCACATTAAAGGTTTAGGATAAAACAATAATCGAGAGAGTAAGCACTCATAGGACACATTGTTAGGATGAAAATATTAAATCTCATCAATTCCTTTAATATCAAATGAAACAACACTTGACACCCTCTACAGGATTTCACTTTATAAACTCAAAGTTTTTATGTTCATTAAGCTCTGAAATCAAAGCATAGCGAGTTATTTCGATAACCTTGCTTAAGAATCGTATCTCCACCTCTTAACAAAAATGAACTTATTGCATCAAACAAAGGAACTTGAGAAGGTTTGTAATGTGGTTAAGGTAAGATATGCAAAAAAGAAGTTTTTAGGTTAAATACATTGAAGGAAATCATACAAAATTATCCGCACAAGTTTTCAACTTAAATCAATCAAACTGAAAAATCAAAATAATTCAACTTAAATCAACTAATCTACTTTTCATGGAAATAGATAAATTCCTATGCAAATAAACTCGATACAATTCTTTCAATTTAGGGTTTCAAAATCACTAAGGATATTAACAACAAAAAGGGTAAAAGTGGCTTGTAATAAGGTTATTATGCAAGAAAAGAAAGTGTAAAGATCAAATAGGATTTCTAGGTATAGAAAGTAAGGTAGGCTTGTTTAGGTCAAAAATGGTTATCCTAAGTGGCCTTATAATCTTTATACATAATTCATCAAAAATATGGTCTCAACACGTATTCAAAAGCAAGTTATAACATAAACAAACTATGTTTGATAACACACAAAAAAAGAAATGTATAAGCACAAATGTGATGAATTCTATTAGGCTCAAAACTCATATAGGTGTCAAAATGCATAAAGTCTTTCACTTTTTTATTCAACAAAACCAATGAGATACTTAAAATATTGTAATGAAAAACACTAATCATGTTTGTTGTCTCAAGCATTATTTCCTAAACCAAAAATGTACCATAACTTAAGGATTATTTATAAACAACAATCAGAAAATGATGAGGCTATTACGAGGAATAATCAATATATGAATCATAGTAGCATAAGTCCAAGCAAAGTCACAAAGTTCATCATAATATAAATACTCACTCCTCCATACCTAAATCATACATTGTCCCTAATGTATGAATAAGATACTCACATCTCACAAAAATAATCAACACAAATAAAGAACATAGTAGAAGACCCCTCAAGGTATGAGCATTTGAAAGGAAATGTACTATAGTCTTGGTGGACATAGAGAAGCCACCCCCATAAATTATAGGGCATCCAAATTATTCTCAAATTTAGAAATTTTGAGTTCCAATCTTCCGGACGAAAATAATACCCATGTTAGATTGGTAGAGCTGGAAGATATAAAGGTGGTGGAATGTCACGATCCTCTTATTGCATTAATGATGAATCTCTTTAAGGGTAATCATGCGGTATAAATGAAATATCCTCCTTTGTTGCTTGAGTATCCCCATCCTGCTTAAACAAGACATATCCAAAGGTTCCATCTCACAGGCTATAGGCATATCAACGTTAGTTATATCAAGAAAATTTAGATTAATATCCAAATGAGTGGTAAGGGAACCACGACATAAATTATTATTAGAAGAGAGAACAATGTTAAATTGCATTGCCAACTAAAAAACTAAATTGACTTCTACTTTGTTTACCACACACCAAATAAAGAACAATTTTGCTTTAGTGCAACTACACCTCGTAACCTTCTGTCCTGAATAATTAAAAGCTAAGAAATGCTATATATAAATCCACTCTATCTCATTAAGATAACAGCCTTTAGATTTACTTAGATGAAAAGCAAATGAGTCAGAAGAAATTTATTTCCATTATTGAAAATAATTAAACTCACCGTAGTCCATAATAGATTCTTTGTACTATGTCAAATTAGTATATTATTCATCTATTAACCTTAAGGCTAAATTAAAATTAGAGATGCTCTATTAAATTTGAAACCGATTAATCTGTACTGTATTATATTAGGACTATGCAAAGTAAAATTATCTAGTTTATCAAATTTGAAGGTATTATAAAACTCCCTAGTTATTTCAATAAAGATTGGACAACAAATCAGCACAAAATATTTCCAACTCATGTCAATAAGCCAATCATCAACATTTCCTTTAATTTGCAAATCCTCTAAGGAGGGGTAGTGTACATACTTATTTGTATTAATATGTCAGGTTTTAATAGTAATATAATGTTGTTTGTGTTCTTTAGCGTTGAAAGTGAGGAAACCACACAAGTCCAGCTTAGCTGGTGAAAAAATATTGGCACTTTTTGCTATCCTAGCATGCTTCCTTTTGGTACTAGTTTCAGGTCTTGCAGTAGATTGATGATGTACAGTTGTAGTCATCGGTGATTTTCCTTATACTGTTTTCCTAACAGTAGCTTTAGAATGCCCCATAATAATGACTAGTACAAATAGTAAATTACTTCAAAAAAATTAAAAACAACCTAATAATGATTAACTTTAAAATGAAAGGAAAAAGTAATGAATAGTAATTAATAAAAATGAAGTAAAAATACAAGTACGTGATGGTGGGTCTGTTGTTGGAATGCTAAATGGCTTATGTTGGTTGACTCTCCTGTTGCTAGTGCTTGAATAGTGCGACATGGTCACAAGTTGCAGGGGTTAAGTGATGCACATTTGTTGGTTGGTGAACTTTATTGTAGTTGCGTGATAGGGTATGGGCTGTTGTTGATGGAGTTTGCTGAGAGAACATTGGGCTATGCATTTATGTGGCATCTATTGGTGTTTCTTCAACGGTGCTATTGTTGTTGGTTGGAACTGCTTAGTGTACTTGTGTTGTTGCATCTTGGGGTTGGTTGGATGTTGTTTGTGACATTATTGGTTTTGGCTACTGTTGGTGCACGTTGCATATGTTGTTGTATGACTACTGAAGCTGTGTTGTTGGACCCCGAATCTTTCTGTAAGCTAGGACTATTAAAAGAGGAACTATTGGCAATTAGCTATATGTAAAGCAAAGAAAAAGTTATGGAATTGAGAAGGAATGAAAAGAGATTGATTGAATCAAAAGTTATAGGATTTGGTTAAGGGTCATGAGTTGGATAATTTTCTGAACATGGTTCAGTATTTTGTGAAATTCGGGAGCTGTAGAAATCCAATTGAACCGATTCCTTTTGGAAAATAAAATTAATACATGGGGCTACAAATTATGTGAAGGAAGTGAATTTTAATTTAGCCTTTAAGATTGTCAATTTTTAGATGTAAATGAAGTGCTGGAAAATGGGTTAGCAAAATAACAGTCCGAGATGTTTGGACCATAACTCTTGATGTAGTGCTCCAAATTAAATGATTTTGGTGTCATTGGAAAGATAAGACAATAAGGAACATTTGTCTAGAAGGAAGTTTTAGCAAATTCCCTCAATTTGATGGTGAGAAAATGTCCTAAACTAAGTATGTTTGGAAATGAAATTCCAGGGGCAGTTTTGGAAAGTCACTTAAGATGCTAAGTTTAAGCTTATAAGAAGGGGGCACTTTAGTCATTTTGCACTCATTAAATGGTTTAAAATAAAAGAATTAGAGGATGAGAGGAGGAGGTGTCGTGGAAAGCAAAGAGAGGAGAGAGAAAACGATAAGAAGGAGAAGGAAGAAGGAGAAGTCGTGAAGGAGGAGAAGAAAAGAAAAAGAAAGGTCGAAAATCCAAGAGAGAAAGGGAGGAATCTTCGTGGAAAAGAGGAGAAATCCAGGTTTCAAGGTATGTTTTTCATCCTCTTCATGTTTTAGTTAAGAAATGGGTTAGGGTTTGTGAATGGAGAAAACCCTAGTGAGAGAAAGCTTAGTGAAGAAGATGATGAATAGTAAAATTCATAGGGTTTTTGGGGTTTTTAGCTAGGTTTGGAGTTTTCCAACCTCGATGAGCTATTGAAGAGGTTAGATTGAAGTTGATAAGGTTTTTTAGGGTTTTTGAAAAGGGAATTTCAAAAATTGAAGAGGAATTGATGAATTGTTGGTTTTGTTTAGGCAATCAAGAGTCAATCCAAGAGCAAGAGGAAGGAGA
>JANVCL010411868.1:0-11996 GCA_026546855.1 Erythroxylum incrassatum
GTACATTAATTGATTGTTTATATCGTTTCAATCTTGATGTTGATTTTGTTGAATCTCTGTTTCATGTTGACCATATTGTAGGAAATAAACGTAGTACACATAATGAATGTTCTATTTTTTGTGCCATAAAAGATTAGGTCACATATCCAAAGAAAGGGTACAAAGGTTAGTGAAAAATGAAATCTTACCTCTATTGGATTTTGTTGACTGAGATATATGTGTGGATTGCATTAAAGGCAAGCAAACCAAACATATATCAAAACATCCGGCCACAAGAAGTAGTGCATTACTAGAATTAATACACACTGACATCTATGGTCCTTTCGATGTTCCTTTTTAAGGCGGCGAAAAATATTTCATTACCTTTATTGATGACTTCTCACAATATGGTTATATTTATCTGCTATATGAGAAGTCTCAATCTGTGGACATCTTAGAGGTGTTCATTAATGAGATAGAAAGGTAGTTAGATAGAAAAGTAAAGATAGCGAGGTCTGATAGAGGTGGTGAATATTATGAAAAAATCAATGAAAGTGGACAATGTCCAGGTCCATTTGCAAAGTTTATTGCAAGTTGAGGCATATGTGCACAATACACAATGCCTGGTACACCATAATAAAATGGTGTTGTTGAAAGGCAGAATCGTACTCTTATGAAAATGGTTAGGAGCATGTTAAGTAATAGTACTATACATTTATCATTGTGGATGCATGCATTAAAGACTGTAGCATATATGCTAAATAGGATTCCTAGTAAGGAAGTTCCTAAGATACCTTATGAACTGTGAACAGGAAGGAAACCTAGTTTATGACACCTCAATATTTAGGGCTGTCCGGCAGAAGTAAGGCTGTATAATCCATATGAAAAGAAGCTTGATGCGAGAACTGTTAGTGGTTATTTCATTGGCTATCCCAAAAAGTCAAAGGGGTATAGATTTTATTGTCCTAACTATAGTACGAGAATAGTTGAGTATGGTAACGCTCAGTTCATTGAGAATGGTCAAATCAGTGGGACTGGAGAATCACAAAAGGTGGATATTCACGAGAATAAAGTAGAAACTACTCCAAGTCGAGTAGACACTACCACATCGGACATGATCCCACTAATTGTTATTCCTCTTATTGCATCACGGATGCGCAACATACTGGAACAACAAATTAATGTTCCAATTCCACAAATTGAACATATTAATGACGAACCAGCTAATAATGATCAAGTTACAAATGATCAAATACTGTCACAAGACGTAGCATTACGAAGGTCAGTAAGGCAAAGAATACCAGCTATCACAAGTGACTATGAAAATTTACTCACTTGAATATGAATGTGACTTGAGCATTGATAAAGATCCAGGCTCGTTCAAACAAGCCATAGAATGTAACAATTTTGAAAAATGGTTCAATGCTATGAAAGAAGAGTTTAAATCAATGGATGAAAACAATGTCTGGGAATTAGTTAAGTTGTCGGAAGGTGTAAAGTAAGTAGGTTGTAAATGGGTCTTCAAGACCAAACGTGACTCACATGGCAACATTAAAAGGTATAAAGCCAGAATTGTTGCCAAAGATGGTATTTACTATAAAGAAACCTTCTCTCCAGTTTCAAAGAAGGACTCTTTAAGAATTGTTATGACACTAATGGCTCATTATGATTTAGAGCTTGACCAAATGGATGTAAAAATTGCATTTCTGAATGGTGACTTGGAAGAAGAAGTATATATGGATCAACCGAAAGATTTCGTGGCCATAGGAAAGGATTGATTAGTGTGTAAATTAAATAAGACAATATGTGGACTGAAATAAGCTTTCCGTCAATGGTATCTTAAGTTTAATGATATCATTACATCTTATGATTTTGTAGAGAACATTGTTGATCAGTGTATCTATATGAAGGTTATTGGGAGCAAGTTCATTATATTAGTCCTATATGTTGACGATATCTTTCTTGTTGCGAATAATGTTGTTTTGTTATATGATGTAAAGAATTTTCTTTCTAATAATTTTGAAATGAAAAATATGGGTGAGGCATCCTATGTGAGAGGACTAGAAATATTTCAGGATAGATCACAAGGATTGTTAAGATTGTCTCAGAAAGGTTATATCGAGAAAATATTCGAAAAATTTCAAATAGAAAAATGCTTCGCAGGGATAGTGCCAATTTAGAAAGGGGACAAATTTAGTCTAATGCAATGTCCACAAAATGATTTGGAATGTAAGGACATGAAGTCTATTCCTTATGCGTTAGTAGTTGGGAGCTTAATGTATAATCAAACATGCACTAGGCTAGATATCAGTTTTGCTATTGGAATGCTAGGACGATATCAAAGTAATCCTGGACTGGACCACTGGAAAGCTACAAAGAAAGTCCTTAGATACTTAAAAAGCACCAAGGACTATATGCTCACATATAACAAATCAACCCATCTCGAAGTGATAGGTTACTCGGATTCAGACTATGCCAGTTGTGTAGACTCACGAAAATCTACATTTGGTTACATGTTTATATTAATTGGAGGAGCAGTTTCGTGAAAAAGTGGAAAGCATTCCGTCATTGCTACTTCTACTATGGAGGCTGAATTTGTGGTATGCTTTCAGGTCATGGTTCATGGATTGTGGTTGCGGAACTTTATCTTAGGTCTTGGTCTTGTCGACAATATTGCCAGACCGTTAAAAATTATTATGATAATTCTGTAGTCGTATTCTTCTATAAGAATGGCAAATATTCCAAGGGTGCAAAACACATAGATTTGAAATATTTATCTGTAAAAGAAGAAGTGCAAAAACATAAAGTGTCAATTGAGCATATTGGTATCGATCTCATGATAATAGATCCATTAACTAAAGGCTTACTGCCCAAAACATTTATTGGTCATGTTGAACCGATGGGCCTTATAGATAAGTCCTTGTTAGCATAGTATTATGATATGTATATATACATGTCATTGTCTTGCTCAAATTATTATGACACTTGTGAATTCAATTACAGTCATATGTTTTTGCTCACTTACTGGTTATCCATATTATGTTGCATACAATAATTATTATTTGTGTAATAATAATTACCAAATTACCCACTTAAAGTTTGCTAAGTTGAGTTGATTCTGTGATATATGGAAGGAATCAAGTTATATAACTTGTGACCGTCATGATCCCATTAACTTAATTCAATTAAGGATGACTTGATCGATTCCATGTATTGTGTGCACTTAAAGTTTTAATATTGGATTACCAAGTTGTAACATGGGTCAAATGGGAGATTGTTAGACTATTTTATGTCCCATGTCACTTATAAATTTGAGTTCAATTAAAAGTACCCAAGATAATGGTTATTGGATATTATAGAATGGGTCTAAGACCTTTTTTCTCTTTCTTCCACTTACCAAAGGATATATCCGTTGGTGATACTATATAAGTTGAAAAAAATTTATTGAATCATAACATTTTGAACCATTGAAGAATTCTCTAACGGAAGAAGATGAGAGGAAATAAAATTCGTTCAAGCAAATCAACATCTAATGACAAACAATCATGAATACAGGTACGCAAAATGAATCGATCCATAAATGATCTTACAACACATTTGTACTGCACAAAAGCAGGAAAAACATAACAAGGTCATTTTTCTTTGCTATGTAGACGTAATTGTCATAATTGTTCCCTTTGAAATAATTGATGCCTAGAGCAATTCAAGTTATCGTGTGTTTGGGTTTCCAGCTATTGCTTTGCTATATAGATGTAATTGTCATACTTGTTCCCTTGGAATAATTGATGCGTAGACCAATTCAAGTTATGACGGTTTGGGTTTCCAGCTTAGGCAATTGGAAAGTTTGAGTTCACTAACCAAATTATATGCACCAGAATTAAAGGCAAAAGTTCATCGGGTTGGTAGATACGCTAACTCATCGTTTATCTCTTTCTCCTCTTACATTAATCAAATGATGATGTTTGGAACAAAGGACCTAAAAATGTCCAGCTACTGAGTCGACTCAAGTACATATTAATAAGGACCATTTTCTTGGAGGTTCCAGGAATCGAGGGACGAAGTGGTGGGGATTAAATTGATGCTGTTCAGGCTCTTTGAATAAACATTTTTAGCAGTGGAAGAACTTGGTGGGGACTCATTTTAATGACAGTTTGTAACATTTTGTTTTATATGGTTATCTGGGGTCAACTATAGAAAGTAAAAGAAGAGCATTTCACTTGTTCTACAGATGACATGTTCATTCCTGTTCCACTCTGCGAAGTACAGGAAATAGGCTTAATTAGGGTCAGAAGTTTGATGGTCCTGCATGGGGTAAAACAGGTTCACCAGGAGAGGGGGCCTCTGTTATATTGTAGAAGTAGTTTACTCTGAAGCTGCCAATGTTAAAGTAATTCTTAAGGCTCTTCAACTTGGTCAAATATTTGATGACAGCTTTAGAAAACATCAGCATCAAATCTGATCAAAAGCTCGCAGATAGACAATATATTACCTAAGATTAAAGTAGCCCTCTTAAAATCTTTCAAGAGTTCTAAGAGTGCATGTTTATCAAGAAATCGACTTCCTGTTAAGCGCTTAGTGCATCCCATGCCCTGTAGCATTTTATTACGGTTGATAAATTATCTGCTGCTGCTGAAAAAAAAAAAAAAAATTGTCCCATTACATGACTTCGAACTAGCCTCTATAAGAAGCACAAGACACTGGAATTTTCGAGGCTCATGAACGTTGATTCTTTGGAGATTTTAGTTTTGATATAAAACATTATAGAATAGACGGAATTCATCGGATGGTAAGATTGTTTATGATATCAAGTTGATGTTGTTAATCTCAACTTACTGAATAAAAGTGGAAATGGTCATCACAATTTGTAACAATATGTATTGAACTGAGAAGTTTTTTGAAGGAAGGTGTAGAGAAAAAGGGAAGTCATTAGTGATTTTTGAGGATATTTTAGAATTGATAAATCTCCTTCTCCCTCTTTTCTCATTCAGGAAAAACTATTGTTTCAAACTAAATATGATTAAACACAAGCACCATGCAAATGCATGAAAATGATAACCAAGATGATAACCACTCTCGTAAGTTGAGCTATGGATTTGGCTTACTTCAGGTTAGGCTACCTCTAGAGAGGCTCGCATGATGAAGACAAAGAACAAAGATGAGCCGGAACAACCTGCCGGCCAGAGAAACAACTAGTTCCTGATGGACGGCAAGTCATTCTCGGCTCAATCTCTATTATTTTTCTTTTCATGTAAGCCACTTAGATGTATGTGCTCCATGCAGGCAGAAGCACGTACTCATGCTTATTTCATTTGTGATGATCTTGAGTCTCGTGACATTGTTTACTTGCATATATATAGGCAAAGATAGCTCAGGGATAAGACTTTGCTTCGCCCACCACTACTAAAATCTGCTGCCACTATATTTTGTGGAATTAATACAAGGATAGGGTATCAATGCAACATGGGAGAGATCAGATGTTCTCTACTTTTCATCTTATTAGCTGATGAACAAGTATGATGTTGATATTAATTTGTCAACGAGAATTTATTCTTCAAAACATGAAGAGTGGTAGGAAGTGGCATGTCGGATAAGGCCTTATCTCGTATTCAAAGCATCTGCACTTTTAAGGAAGTTGGGCGTCCAAAGTTACATGGTCCAACTCTCGCTTAAATATGGGGCATAGATAGCGGACGTCCCTTTGATATTTTTGGCATGAATCTCTTGTTTGTAATTGTATAGGTAAATTAATTTATAAGATTTAATTGTTCAAATGACATTGTACTATTTAATATGATAATTTCTTTTGTGTAAGTCTTAAAAAATTTGATAGAAAATAAGTTCATATGTGATCTTGTGAAAGGACCTTTGCAAACTGTTAAATCGTATTTGGTGTATTTCGCTGATGGATACAAATATCATACAGAATATTATGGTCATAGCATGATAACAATAAATAGCGAAGTTTGCATACAAGGACAATTGATGGATTACTATGGTAAAATTATTGTAGATACTTGAAATTGAGTACTCTGTATTGCCAATATAGCGAAGTGTGATATTTAAGTGTGACTGGTTTGATCCAACTCCAAATGTTGGTACAAAAATTCATAGCCGATACAATCTAATTGAAATAAACAAGCTAAGAAGATTTAGACAATTTGAATCTTTTGTGTTGACAATGCAAGCAATCCAGGTGTATTATGTCCCTTTTTTCAACTTACAATGAGATAAGTCATATTGGTTGGCCGTTTGCAAAGTTAAACCTAAATGTATTTTTGAATTACATGGAAATGGAGAATAGAGAATTGAAAGTGAAGTTTTTCAGGAAGATGCTTATGAAATAAATGCATCTGTCAAATATAACGATAATGAACCTTTGAATGATCTATCTAATGAATATGTTAAAATTTCATCTGGAGAGGATGACGAGGGTTAGAGATCTAAAGAAGAGCCTGAGTTTGATTATAATTCTTAAGAAAAAGAAGATGATTTTGATTTACAATTAAGTGATGATAGCAATTAATTTGTGTTTGTAATTGAATATTATATTCAACAAATCAATTATTTCCTTTTCAATATATTGTGTAAGATATTGAATTCAAATTGTTATATTTCTAGAAAATTGAATCAAATATGAATTTCAGGTTGAAATATGCCACCAAAGAGAAAAAAGAATATAATGCAACTAAGGTTCAAACAACGATTCGAAGCTACTTATTGTCCAAGTGAAGCATCGCATTCTGCAGTTGGAACTGAATCACCTCCTCCCCTTCTAGCTACTACACTTGCAGATGAGGCATCACTTTTTGTACCTATTGTTACGTCATCCACCACCCCTACATCATCCATTACTCCTATAACAACAGAGTTATCAGGGGTAAATGATGCAGATGAAGGAGACGGTTGCCAGCTTCGAGCCGAGGGACCTAGTGGAAGAACTTACATTACAATTATCAATAATTTGTAAGTGAAAATACATGAAACATTGTATGTTTATAATTAAGTTATATGTTTAAATTTTAAAAATGGTATAAAGTTATTTGCTTTTATATTAGGTTGATTCCGTCTGGACCGTGCTTAAGAAACATGACATCCAAATTCAAGGAGAAGATTTATTTTGAGGGTTATGTATGGAAGAATATCTCTCAGGTCATAAAGGAATTTTACTATCAGGAGTTTGAGGTATAAAAAATATTATTTTCTTTTTTAATTGATTTTTATACATTAATTAGATAAACATTATTACATTATAAGTATTTATCGAACGTTTTTTCCTTTTTTTTCAGAAAGAATTTTTTTTAGATTCTGAATTTGACGCGGTCATTAATAAAGTATATGAGAGACGAGCACGTACACGTTATCGAAACTGTGTTGGTGCGATACATAAGGCTAGTGTATAACCGCCTTAAATTTCTGAACAAATATAGAGTCGTTGGCAGCAATATTGGACATTATTTGAGGCAATGTCTATTTCAAAGTGTAATTCTACCAACGGACGTGGAGGACAGGGGGAAAGAGTCTTCCCGTACATACAGGAGGATTTATTACCCACCACGAGCATGCTAAGAGACTTGTAAGTATTTACACTTTACATTTATATTCTGATTTTTTTTTACTTTGTTGTATTTCAATTTAAATTGATGTAAGAATTTTGGAATGAAAATATATGTATTATGGAGAATGATAATGCTATAAATGTCTGGTGCCATATATGGTTATATTGTTGAGCTATTTTCTTTGTTCAACAGGGGTAAATATCATAAAAATAGAGGAAACTCTACCAAAATTTTTATAAATTCTAGTTCACTTATAACATTTTATTCTTATGCAGAAAAACTCTATGAACATGAAGCCTACACCCTGTCAGCTCTTTTTGTACACTCACACTAAGAAACATGACGGTGTGACATTCGTCAACACTCGATATAGAGAACTTTAATGTATGTGAAATTTATGCTTTAATATTAATTATTAACAATTATCACTTACCAATATAAACATTGCCTCCTAATAGGACCAAATACAAGAAAGCATTCAACGACAATCTCAACACAAATAAGTTGTTGACGAGAGGCAGACATATCTTGATGCAGTGAGTGGTAGGGACTGTCAGAGAAGGATCTTCGAGCTAGGTTCATTTGTGAACACGTGTTATTCGCAATACTCCACATCTAGTATGGCAACATCTAGTAGACGGTCGCAAACCAATGAAATCAATGAGCTTTAGACCACAGTGTAGACATTGATGGAGTACATAGCTCAGCTGAGACAAGAGGTAGATGAGTTGAAGGGGAGGGGTAGCGCCTCAGAGCTTCCACAGTCTCTAGGACAATAGGATTGTTGTAGTCATTTGCTTTGAATTACAAAGACCTATTATGTACATTATAATATTTTTATTATCAATTAAGATAATTTTAACTTTATATCATCAATCAACTTTCTTTTAAACAAATTAAATATAAAAACAAATCAAAATATTATACACAGATAATTCGTAACTGTTGAAATTATGCATTAATCATAAGATCATGAAATAAAATTTAATTTCGGGATTTTTTAAAAAAATTAATTTTCTTTACCGACAGAAAATAAAAGTACGTTGGTAAAATCCACTATATTTACAGACGGAACACCATAAACTGTCGGTAAAATGTAAGATATTTATCGACAGTTACTCTTTGTTCCATCGGTAATATTGATGATTTTTATAAAGAGACCAGGTAAAAAAGAGGTGGAGATTATACCCACAAAGCACGTTGAAGCTCTGGCGCAAATATGTTTCCTAAACTAAAGCGTGAATATATTTCCTAAACTAACTTGGTTTCCTAATTGTTTTGAAATTCTTAAATTATGGGGCACGATGAGGATTGAAGTGGGACATTGTTGCACGTTAAAAGACCTTTTTAAAGAAGGTTTCTTAGGGTTTTATAACATGAAAAAAAAGACGTAAGAGGGAGGAGAGTTCCAACCGACATAATAGGAGGCTCTTACGTTGGAGATTGAAGGCTACGCACTTGTTCTTTGCAAAGGAGTTACTTTAGGGTTTAGTTTGTTGTTTTTATTTTAGTTTGGATTCTAAATTTGATTAAATGAATTCTCTGAGTTTGTTGAACATGTTTAGATTTGTTATTAATACTATGAATTAATTTTATTTACTAGGAGGATTATATGCGAAAGCCTAATTGCTTTTAGTGCATATGAGTTATAGTGGTTTAAATTGATTTACTTGCTAGCTTGGTTGTTTATTTCATTATGTGTTTAATGCTTTTAATTTTCTAGCCAACAATTAATTGATTTGAAAGGATTAGGTAATTCTAGACGGAGATAGTTTAGTCATAGGTTCAATTGGATAAAATAACATGCATGTTGAGGATAGAAAAATACACGAATATGTATGTAATTGTGAGTGGATGCCTATTTTTAATGAGTCTCAATTTAGTAATTCACATAGACATATAGTGTTTTATTCTATTAGGATATAGGTAATAGGTTGCGGCAACAAGTATCACATACGTTAGAGTATTCGATTGACAATTATTAAAGTTCATTAATGCTAAACTAATAATGCACTAGGCCTGCTAAAGATTGATTTCAACTGCTATGATTTTCACTGCATAATGCAAACTTTTTTTTACTAGTGTAGAAGGGAAGATTACCGCAATGGACGTATCAAACCGCAGGATTGTCGTATCCTCAGGGTCGCTCAGTGCAGATTTTAGCGCAACTAGCAATGAGAAGATAAGTCTTTTTAGGGGTGTAAGAATCTTTTTTTTTTCTTTTTTTCATTATTATCCTGTCACATCTATATGCGGGCCTACTGAAAACAACCTCTCTACTATGTAGGGGTAAGGTTGTGTACAATCAGACCTCCCAGATCCTACTTCACTACAGTACTTCGGGGTATGACGATGAATTGATTAGGTGGAACTATTAGAATCCTAGGCTTTTCTATTTGGTTAATTTCATATTTCTATTAATGATTTTACCAAAAAAATTTATTAATGATTTCTGTTGGACCCCAAATTTTTCTTAAAATTGCGAGTTAAAAATTTGACTTGAAATGAGACATTGGTGGATCCATTTCTAAACCTCATCTAAGTGTTTAAGTGTTATTTAAGTGTTACATTCAGATCATGGAATAAACCATCTGAAAAATGGAAGGAAAGAGTGTGAGAATTGAAGAAATTAGAAAGTTTGACTTTTTGAGGATGAAGAGTTGACCTTTTAATTTAGGCAAAATTTGAGAAAATGATCTACATGAAACTTATAGTGTCTGTAAAAAGCTTTCTGTCGCCATAAAGTATGCAATTTTTGGATATCGGGAGTGGAAGATATGATTTTCCGAAGATAAGGTTCTTTTGCTTTGTTTTTGAAAACGCTATTAAGTATAGATTTGTGTGTTCTATGCTTCGAGACCACTTGTCGTGAGGATTTAGTTTGAATTGGAGTAAGTGGTCTGCATGGAAGTTGTAGAGCTTCCTTTTATCTTTCCATCGATACCAAATTTGTAAAATTCAGAGTTCGGAATCAAGAGTTATGATTTTTGAAAAATTCAGTTACATTTAAGTTTTTGAAGTATTGTAATTTTGCTTTTACTCCGACCCTTTTTCAATCTTTTATTTATAAATTTTCCGTCCGACATCCGATTGATTCAATTTTTGAAGCGTTGAATTTCTAAGACATTTAGCTACATTTTCATGGGAAATTGTGTTTTTTAGGAGATTAAATTGAAAGAGATTGATTGAACCAAAGTGAGAGGATTGGTTAAAGGATATGAGTTAGATAATTTTCTGAACGTGGTTAAATATTTTGCAAAATTCGTGAGCTGTAGGCATCCAATTGAACCAATTATTTTTGAAAAATAAAATTGAGATATGGGGCTACAAAGCATATGAAGGGATCAAAATTCAATTTCATCCCTAATTTTGTCAATTTCTGGATTGAAGTTGAGTTAATGTTCAGTCTCGGATTAGTAAGATCTGAATGAGTATTTTGGCCATAACTTCTTCGTTTCTGAACCGATTTGAGCGTTCTTGTTGTCATTTTCAAGATACGACATAGACGAACATTTGTCTAGAAGGACGTTTTGCTAAATTATGCCATTTACCTGCTCAAAATTGGGAGGCAAAGTGTCAGGTTTTTAAAGGTTAAAGGAAGGGGAATTTCGGAAGTCCACTTAAGAACATAAGTTAAAGGCTTTGAATGGAGGGGCAATTAAGTCATTTTCCACTTATTTAATGACATGGAATTCTTAAGCATGTGGCTGTCGGCAGTGGAGAGAGTAAGGCACAAAAATCACAATAGAAACAAAAGGAAAGAAATGAAGAAGAGAGGGAGAGAAGTAGGAAGCTTCGGTGATGGGTGGAGAAGAAGAAGGACGATGAGGGTTTCGGATTTTTAAGGTTTCAAGCAAGAGTTTTAGTAGATTCAAGGGAAAACGAGATGGAAGATGATGAAAGTTTATTTCCAAGCCAATAAATCCGAAAATGGAGGAGAAAAAGGTAAGAGAGAGAAGTTTTTGATTTTGAAATTTTTAGTGAGATGTTGGTTGATTTGGCTTAAGATTGATATGGATTTGGATTTGTTGAGGTTAATTGAAGTGATTATGCTAAGATGATGCTTAATTTTGGTTAATTGATTAATTAGGGTTTATGCCCAATTTTTGGGATTTGGGGTTTTTGGAAATTGTTTGATTTAGATGGCTTGAAATATGATGAGTTTGTGATTTCTTAAGTTAATGTTGAGGATTATGCTAATTATGATGTTGATTTTGGATGATTATGGCTTAGGTAATTTTAAATTGGAGGAAAAAGAAAGGGCTTTGGAGAATTGATGCTTTGGTCAAAGTACTAGCATGGATATGAGGTGGGTAATATATTTATATTTTGAATTATAAGCTTTGTATGAGTTTTTGAAAAATCAAGAATGAAAAATGTTTTGAAAAATTATTGTTTATGTTTGAAAAATCAAGAAGAAGATAAAATATTTGTAAATTGATGTTTTAGAAATGATTAGAT
>JANVCL010411896.1:0-11996 GCA_026546855.1 Erythroxylum incrassatum
ATATTTTTTCCCTACATGCTTATACATGATTTGTGGGATGATATATGGAAAGTTTTTTTATTACAATGATTCTTTAAAATGATGCATGATGTTGAAACCATACTTTTGGAAATAGTTTTTAAGATATAACAAGCTTATGAAAAGCAAAATTTCAAGAAAATGTGTCTTTGTGGGCATCAAGCTTACAAGATTTTGAAACTCTATGTGTTATATGGGTTTGTGGTAGTCCTTCAAGAATTGTCATGTGCACGTTGACCCAAGTATAGGCTTCTCTTGCCTGCCCGTTAGTAGTATGGAGCTCTCTCAAGGACTTCCTCAAGAATTCACGACTACACAGGGCCATTTCATTGGAAATGTGTAGTGCGTCATGTTTTGGACTTACCCAAACCATTTGATAGGTTTATTGTTCATGCTAAGTTGATAGGAGTAATGCATTCATGTTTTTGCGTATAGATCAATTTCTGCATCGCAAATATGTTAAATTTTCCTTGCGTATAGATCAATTTCTGCATTGCAAATATGTTAAATTGTCTTTGCTTGTTGCAAACTGTAAAATTGTTACCCACGGGCTTCAAGCTCGCCCCCCACTTTTCTGCCCACAAACAGGTGAAGAGCAAGAGATTGAGTAGTCAAGGGCCAGAGGCATCACTCCATTTTTGGAATGTTGTTGTATTTTAAGCGACTCTTGAAACCAAGGCTTTAGTTGCATTTCAAGTAGTTCAGTGTTCAAGTATCTTTTGTATTTGAGATATTTGAAACATTGTTACTTTGGGGCTTAAAATGTCAACAAAAGCTTTGTAAAAAAACTATGATCTTTCGAAAATATTGGTATATGATTTTGTTTTCTATCATGATTCACAAGGGTTCATAAGGGGGGAATTCGTGTACAAACTTCAGGGCAATTTATGGGTTGATCTGGGCTAATTTAGGCAAAGTTATCTTCTAGAAAGTTGTGGATCTTTCTTTTATCTTTCCAACGGTATATAGCATAAAAATTTTGGATATCGGAGTTGAAAGATACGAGCATTACCAGTTACGAGGTTTCATCATCTTAGTTTGACTTTTTGCGTCTCAGTTTGACCGTCTTATTTTGATTCGTCTCAGTTACTGTTCATTGCTTCCTTCTCAGTTACTAGTCATTGCTTCAGTCTCAGTTACTGTTCACTATATCGTCTTAGTTTGACTTTTTGCGTTTCAGTTTGACTGTCTCATTTTAATCCGTCTTAGTTGCTGTTCATTGCATCCGTCTCGGTTACTGTTCACTATATCGTCTTAGTTTGACTTTTTACATCTCACTTTAACCGTCTCAGTTACTATTCACTCTATCGTCTTAATTTGACTTTTTGCGTTTCACTTTGACCATCTCATTTTGATCCGTTTCAGTTACTATTCATTGCTTCCGTCTCAATTACTATTCATTGCTTCCGTCTCAGTTACTGTTCATTGCTTCCGTCTCAGTACTGTTCATTGCTTCCGTCTCAGTTATTGTTCATTGCTTCCATCTTAGTTACTGTTCATTGCTTCCGTCTCAGTTACTTTTCATCGTCATCTTCTGTTCCATTTTCTACCCTTTAAACATTGGAATTGGTCTTTGAGGTCTTCATGAAAGTTGTATATCTTGAAGTCCTCTTTCCAACCATATAAAGAACACTTTAATCCGATGTATGTAGTAAAAGTTATGGGAATTTTCCCAATCTTCTATCGTCTGATGACGTCACCATCGTCTCATAATGACGTCATGCATCGTCTGATCAATTTTGCCACCCTTAAAATGATGGATTTGGTCTTTGGGGTCTTCATGAAAGTTGTAGATATTGAATTCCTAATTCAAACAAGCCACAAATGAAGTCTTTCTGAATTCTGTACCAAAAGTTATGACATTTGTGCCAAGATAGGTACAAATTGATCGATGGTATAAACCTGTTTGATTCTTTCGGGTATAACTTCCCCATCCAACCCCCAATTGAAGTGATTCTTGAAGCTTCAGATTCCTAACTCCTTGTATTATCTCTCCATGAAAATTTGTATCTTTTGGAGTGTTTTTGAGAAAGTTTCATTAGAATAAGTGAGAGGTCGGTTGGGAGAGCATGCGTGAAGTATGATCACGTTTAGCTCCTTAAGTATATCTTGAGATGTAAAACTCCGATTGAGATGATTCTTGTTCCAACACAAATAAAAGACTTAGAGCTACGATTTCTTTGACGAGATCAAGTTGAGATTATGGTGTCTGTTTGGTATGGGCACTCCACCTTTGGGAAATGTTGTTTATGATCCTACAGGGTAATAAGCTCAAGATTTAGGACTCCGGATGTTAGGCTCCAGAAACGGGGTTTTAGCAATAATTCTTCAGCTTTAGCTTCTTTGAAACAACATCTGCAGTAACTAGTAATATCTTAGCCTTATATGCCCGATAACTCTGCAAAAATGACAGGTGGGTAAAAATCTTCGATTCTTTCCTGATGTTTCTTCTTCTCGGATAGATCTGGACATATCATTTTTCTCCTCATTCACCTTAGAGCACTCACCCTTATAGCCAATGCCTTGAAGATCCCCTTTAACCTTACCAATTTCCATTAACTTTTTTGTGCCCTCCATTCAACATTCTCAATCCCTTTTTGATATTTATTAATCTCAATCTAGCTTTGCCAAGCTCATCTAATGCTAACATCAATTTCTTCTCTAACTCTTGGATGGTATTCTTCATGGATAGATTCTCTTCCTTCAACCTTTCATTCTTTCTACACGTTTTTACCAATTTTCATACAAAGCTTTGTAAGCCTCGTAAATATTTTCCTTTTTATCATCTATGTCACTTTCATCACTGTCATAATCTGATATTAGGCCTTGAGCTGAGTTGTCTGTGTTTTTCTCAAAAAATTTTTATTTTCCCCTTTTTTCATCATTAGTTACTTCCTTCTCAGTTATTGTTAAGTAAGTAACTGGACTTTTGCTATATAAAGCAACTAACACAGCACCATTAGCGATTTCTTATTCATTACCATATTTACTCTCATGTTCATTCTCACTTTAAGTGCTTATAAAGGATTTTTCTTTTCTCTTCTTCAAGGTATTAGCACATTTAGCTTAAACGTGCTTGAAGCCTTGACATTCATAATGTTGGATTTTTTTCACCTTCCTTTCACCCTTTAGAGTTTTGGCTTATTGTTTGAAGTTGTTATTCGATGAACTCCCACCATGTTGTCTAAACTCAAGTCTTTCCTTTTTCATTCTTTTCAGCCATTTACCAAAATTTCTAGTGACTAGCACCAAATCCTCATTCTCATAAAATTCATCTTCCGCATCATTCACACCTTTTCCAGTTTCAACATGTATTGCCAATCCTTTGCTTCTTTCTTACTTACCTTTTAAAAGATTCATTTCAAAATTTGTAAGAATTCCAATTACCTTCTCCAATGATAGATCATTAATGTCGTGGGTCTCCTCTATTGCTGCAATTTTAGGAATAAATCTTAGAGGTAGTGATCTCAACGTCTTCTTGACTAGTTTCAGATTGGAATATTTCTTCCCGAGTTGATGTGCCTGATTCGCAATATCGCGTAATATTTTATGAAAGTCCCTAATAGTCTCATTTTCATCCATCTTCAGTTCTTCAAACCTCACAGCTAACATTTGTACTTTTGATGCTATCACAGATTTAGATCTTTTATGAATAGTCTGCAAAGTATCCTATACTTCTTTAGCTGACATCATTGAGAAATGTCCTTCATCAACAACACTAAAAATTGCATACATTGCTTGTGAGTTTCTAAGTGTACTTTCTTCTTCGGCTCTTGTTCATTCAGGTGGATCTTTTTGAACTGCCTCTCCTTTATTGCCAGTGATCATCATATGCATCCACCCATGTATTACCGAATGCCAAGCTTTTGTACCCTGAGCTTGGATGAGGACTCTCATCCGTGATTTCCATACAAGATTGTTAGAGTTGTCCAATAGTGGTGGTTTGGTGATCAATGTATCCTCTTGTAGTGATGTTCGCGAAACTCAGATATGCACCATCTTGCTACCAAGTTCTGATTTGGTGACTCTGCTCTAATACCAATTGAAAAACCATATAAGTGGTTATTTCGTAAACTTTCTGATATGGTTATGGCAAACACAAATAATAGAATAATTAAAAGCACCAAATTAAGTGATATCGAGATTTGTTAACGTAATTCAGAACACCTTGCCTACGTCTGCGGGGCCCTCACCTAGCTTAATCAATTTCACGAAAGTGTAATAGATTTACACAAGGCCTCACTAAGCCAACACCACTCAATCCTTGTAATTATCTCTCAACCTCATTTCCCGTGAAAGATTTTCACACCCAATAACACGATCGACTCGTGTTAACCTCGACAAAGGATTTTTCTAAACAACTTTTAATCGATGATAATTAAACAACCAACTTAAGTGATCAATCAACTAAGAACAGAACAATAATACACTTGAAATAAAAGATAAAAACAACTTGTTGAAATAGATTTAAAAGTTGTCTACATATTAAATTGATTCACAGCAGTAGCACACCTAACTATTAATCCTTGGCAGAACGCCCACGCACCACATTCAATGTCCTAGCTGTGAGCCACAATGAAAAATCAACACCCAGTTAAGACAAATAGTCAATAAATATTTATAGCAACCAATCAACCAAGTTTTTCAACATGTACCAATCTATAGAACAACCAATCAACATATAACTTCGTAAGAGAATTCGATTCTTCAAACCCAGTTGTATGCTCCACAAAAAAATAGTCACATTTAGTAATTTTTCACACAAAAACCTTTAACACCATCAACCAAAATTCCAACCATGCACCACCAATAGAGAATACGCACTGCACAAGACAAATGCATTACACTCACAAATCAAAACAGCTGTCTATCACCAACACAGAACACCCATAATCATTTCAGCTATTTTTCACAAAAAGAAATAACTAACACACCACCAAAGAGCACTAAAGATAATCGTCAATTAACACCCCAAAATCCCACACCACTAAGACCCATGTCCATCCGAAAACCCTTAACCACACTTCAAAAATTCTAGCAGTACCCCTCAACACTCACACACGTGATCACCACAATACATCTGAAGATAGACTCAAATTCAGTATATAATTCTTTCACCACTATAAGATTATCCATTGTGGCATTTTGAATTTAAGTCAAGCAATAATAATATCTTATTTTTCCAATTAATAAATAAAATTCCAAAATAAATAAAAAGATATATACACATCTTTGAAATTTAGAAATGATCTAAGAGTCTATTAGACATATATAGGCATGATAGCTATAGTAAAGTCTTTGTCTCTGCGCCATAAAAGAAATGGAAAGTTTAGTTAAGTAATAAAGAAAATTTCAAAAGAATTGATAAAACAAATCAAAATCTAAGTGATTTTTTTCGATTATATTTTTCCTCCATGGCGGTAAGGGGCTAAAAGATTGACTACTTTAATTCCTCCTATTGGACTTCTTATGTCAGGATATGGATCGTATTTCGTGTGTATCTCACTGGTGGATTTTAAAAACTGTGTGAATTGACTTGGGTTACAGGTGTAGTTCTTGCTGTATTGACTGCATCTTTTGGTGTAACTAGTTATTCTTTACCTTGGGATCAAATTCATGCCAAGCTTGGTCATTGGGGGCTTTAGAAAGCCCATTTTAAGAAATATCTGTGTGTATTGGTGGATTTCTCATAGTTAGTGCTGCTACGCATGCAGCCATAGACGGGATTTGAACCCGTGATCTCAAGGTTATGAGCCTTGCGAGCTACCAAACTGCTCTACCCCGCGGAGAAGTTTTGTTTCAAACCTCGTTTCGAACAGGAGAAGTATGCCATGATAGTCTGTTGTCGACTTCTAACGGGTGCAAGTGGGGGTGGTCGCATGCGCTTAATCTTAGATACACTGCTCTTTTCCTTAGAAATCTCCAGTTTTTGACCTCTAAAATTGACTCTACCTGGAAGCGTATTGTCTCTGACATGATCGAGAACTTGCAATAATGTTGTTTTGCCACCTTAAATAACTTTTTCATATTTAATTTAATTTAATCATGATCTTAGTAAGTCTTAAAGTCCTTTTATCATTCAGAATTAACCAAAATTGTGTTTAGATAAGGTTAATGTACTGATACGGTCATGTCCTAGATTGTGGATCTCACAATTTATTTTCATAATATGACACAACTTGTAGTATGACACGTGCTTTTGACCATGAATTCTCTTGCTTTTTTCATATTAATATACCGTATAAGACATTATCTTGTTCCTAACGTGTTAATTTTATTGAATTCTTTGTGTACAAGACATATAGTATGCAATAGCCCAGATCACCTGCCCACAGATATTTTCTACTTTGGCCTCCAAGCCCCTTACGGTTTTTCTCTTTCCATACCAGAGAAGAAGCATCTACGAGAGAGAGGTATCCATACCCTTATAAGGCATACTTCGTTTCTCTCTCCAACCGATGTGAGATCTTATCATCCACTCCCTTAGGGCCCAGCATCCTATGCTGGCACACCAGCTCGAGAACCGGCTCTGATACCACTTGTAATAGCCCAAACCACCCACCCACAAATATTGTCTGCTTTGGGCTCCAAGCCCTTCACGATTTTGCTCTTCCCACACCAGGGAAGACACGTCTTGTGGAGGAGAGTTATCCATATCCTTATAAGACATACTTCGTTATCCTCTCCAACCGATGTAGGATCTCACTTAGTACATGATACAACCATGTCCATTTGTCCTCTTACGAAATACATTTGTCACACCAACACACTTATGTCTTTATGTAGTGCCTTCTACTTTGATTTTCAAAATAGGATATGGCCTAGGTTACACCTATGTTCCATTGTATTTACCCAGAGACTTCTAAGAAACACATGTTTTTATCTCAAAGCTCTAAAAATTGTATACTTATGTATGTGAGCCATACATAACAATACACAACAATCTCAACTTTGGTGAATATATTCTTTATAGGTTGGGTACTAACCATGTTTAACACATTGAGATATTAATCAAGTCTAAAAAATGTTTGAACTTCTTTATATTATATGACTTTGTCAATATGTCATTTGCATTATCTAAAGTGTGAACCTTAGGTTTTGTGAAACCTCACATTTATGTGCCTAGTTCTTTCGTAACACATTTTGTTCTTTACTAAATAAATGATACTTTAGTTGTTTCATTATATATTTTGTTCTTTACTAAATAAAGGATACTTTGACTATCTTATTGTATTTTAATGCCACCTTCTTCAGCATCATATTATATCATGATTTCTTAACAGCCTCAACCACTATCATAGATTTTGCTTCAGTCATAAAAAATGTCACAATAGACTATAACATTGATTTCAAATAATAGGGCTCCTACAAAACTAAACACATATCTTGTATTAGAATTTTTATTATCTAAATCCTTATCATAATCTGAATCCATATATCTAACAATAAAAAGGTCACCTTGTTGATTGCTAAAAACAATCAGACGATTTGATCTACCCCTCAAGTAATTGAATATCCGCTAGGCCGTTTTCAATGTTATCTTATAAGTTTTGACAAGCATTTAGTAACCTCACTAATAATATGATCCAAATTTAATCTTGTACAAACCATTGCGCAACAATCCAACATAACAAGTAAATAAACACTACGTCATGCAAAAATGATGCACCATTAACCATTTTCATCCACAAATAACTCAAATATAACATCAAAATATGAACTTGAGCTATAATTTATTAAATCTTAACCTTAATCCCAAAATTTTCTACATAATGGATACTCATCAAGTTCAAACACAAGACACGACCATCTTCTTCAAAAAATCCACAATTGATGCTAATGCTTTCACATAAATGGGGAAGAAGAATATGTAAAAATTTCCCAGAAATCTAACAAACCCTAACTTTGGAGAAATAGAGTTTTTCTCTAAGAATAACACTCCTAATATTAAAATTGATAATGTTTATAAGTTAAATTAAGAATAAACTAGCTTAGGAAAGGCAAAATCTACTAAAAAATACAGTTGATGAGATTGATTTTGGGAGAAAATTAGAAGAAGTGAGTGAAACATTTTATCGCAGATGCTTTTTTACAAAGTTATATCCTGGTTGAATATAGACCTTACATGGTAGCATATAAGGATTATGTTTAAGACATGAAGTATATTGGGCCTATGTTGATGGGAATAGGGTCTACATAAATGTTACATAAGATCATATTTGATTAAAAAAAGAATAGCATGAAAAAACATGGTTTAACATTCTTAGAACATGGGATAGACACAGGTAGAAAATGGTATCATGTTTGTGCATTAAATTAGAAATAAAGAAATATAAACTAAGTGAAATAAACATAGTGAGAACAAGGTACTGTACTATAGTCGTGTTATAAACTCTTCAAAATTTATTTTCGTGCTAAGAAGAACATGGCCTTTGCAAGAGTACGTATTGACAAATATGGTAGGTTCATTGGGATATGTTAAAATTATGATTAAAAATTTGCTCTTTACTTCTATTTGTCTCTTAAACTCAAACTTAACATGCTATCCTATTTTTCCCATGTTAGTATGAAAAAGAAGAGAAAGTTTACTTAGTTTAACATGGATCATGTTTAGAGGTGTGTTTAGCATACCTAGAATTGGAGGTGAACACAAGAGCTACATAGTGATGTGTTAGTCCCTTGTTCAACAATAGTACCTATGCTTCCTCATGCAATAGGGATATAGGGTGGACATGTTAGGGTGTTCTTCTACATGATGGCTACATAGAGACATGTTTAGGTCGTGTTAAATATATTTCTTTTAACTTCTTCTTTGTAATTTGGTGAGCTTTGACATAGGACAAACACGACACCATATTTTCTATCCTATTTGTCTTTTCACCTATAAAATCACATTGCATTTATCCCAATCGCTAATATATGAGAAGTCATTCAAGATTCAATGAAAGGCTTTAATTCTGAAATTAACTTAAACCAAAACTTTAAAAAACAAATAAACTTTAGGTTGCCTCCTAACAAGTATAAGTCATTTAGTTAGACTTCTCTTTAATCCCTTAATTTAAATAGATCTATAATTGGGGGGCTTACTTCCACACTGCTTTCTAAGCAAGAGCTTATAAACCTTCATATATGCCACATACTACAATGTAATAAGATTATACGACATTAAATTAATAATACCTTGTAAATTTATTAATGCTCGTTATATTAACAAAATTATTAAATTTACAAGGAATAATAAACTCCTCCGATACACTAATAATTTTCACATACTTGGATTTGAGGAAGAAGTCATGATGTTTGATTTTGATAGCAATTACCTTCTTTTTAGAACAATTGGTTTCTCTCCCCTTCTCCCTTTCTTCAGTTTATACGTTATGCATAAATTTTTCTTGAACGTATATATTAGGGCAGAGAGAGGACCAATTGTATATATGCCTTTCTTTTTAATCTGATACGTCCATCAAATATCAATCTTCCCTAATAATATCATATTTGAGTAGTTGTATCTGAAGGGAAGTTACTAGCCTCGATCCTTAATTTTTAGGCCATTTGATAAAGTTTCCTTATGGTAACTTCCAAAATTCTCCCACTTGACCTAAAATTGGATGAAACTAATGCATCAGTATGATGCATTTACAATTAAGCACTAGGTAAGATAAAACACTAAATGTAAGTTACGGCAGTTGTTTATTTATTACATAACATACTCCTTTCCATATACCACAAACACCAGTGTTGTACCATACTAGACCTATAAATGACACATAAATTTCATCATGGTCTACAGCAATGTTTCGAGTAAATTTAAGTTATAACATGTCATGATACAATTATGTGCACATTATAACTAGAAACAATAAATGATGTATATCAAAAACACATCAATGAACTCAAAGTGTCAAGTTCATTAGATTCATTATTCAAAAGGACAACCAAGACCCATTCTTTTAACATGTTCTTTAAATGTCTTTGGTTGTAAACCTTTAGTTAATGGATCTACTATAATGAGATCTATGTTAATATGTTCAATAGATACTCTCTATTTTTAAACCTCCTACTTAAGGGAAAAATAATTTAGTTCCATATGTTTGACACCTCTTGAGTATTTGTCATTTTTAAAGAAGAACACGGCTACAAAATTATCACAATAAATTTTCAGCAGCTTAATAATGGTATCGACAACCTTAAGTCCTGAAATAAAGTTTCACAAACACAATACATGTATTGTGGCTTCAAAACATACCACAAATTCTGCTTCCAAGGTGGATAAGGCAATGATAGGTTGTTTAGCACTTTTCCATGATATTACTCCTTTGGCAAGAAAGAACAAATAACCATAGGTTGACTTTTTGATGTCAATACATCCAACAAAATCTGAATCTGAGTATCTAATCACTTTCAAGTGATTAGATCTTCTATACATGAGCACGTAATTTTTTGATCCTTGAAGATATCTTAAAACTTTCTTTGTAATTTTCCAATGATCAATTTTGGGGTTACTTTGATACCTGCCTAGAATCAACTGCAAAACTAATATCCGATCATGTATAGGTTTATGCATACATTAGACTTCCCATAATCGAAGCATAAGGAATTGATTCTATTTGCTTTCGTTCTATATCATTCTTTGGACATTGAATAAGACTAAACTTATCTCCTTTTTGAACTGGAACAGTACCAAAAGAACATTTATGCATATTAAATCTCTCTATAATTTTTTCAATATATGCTTTTTGAGACAATCCCAACAGTCCTTGTAATCTATCACGAAACATTTCAATTCCTATTACATAGGATGCCTCTCATATATCTTTCATTTCAAAAATTTTTTAGAGATAATCTTTTGTCTCACGCAACATAACCAAATCATTAGTAGCTAGCAGGATATCATCAACATATAGGACTAAAAATAAAATTTTGTTCCCATTGATCCTTCGTTATATGCAACGATTAACAAGATTTTCTTTGAAATCGAAAAAGATGATATCATTAACCTAATATATCATTGCCTAGAAGCTTGTTTGAGTCCATAAATTGATTTATTAAGTTTACACACCATATTACCTTTTCCTTCAATTAAAAAACCTTCAAGTTGATCCATATAAACTTCTTATTTAAGATTTCCATTCAGAAAGATTGTTTTCACATCCATTTAGTGTAACTCTAAATCAAAATGAGCTACTAGTGCTATAATAATATAAAATGAGTCTTTCTTTAAGACAGGTGAAAATGTCTATTTATAATCAATGTCATCCTTTTGAGTATATCTTTTAGCTACAAATCTAGCCTTATATCATTCGATATTGCCATTTGAGTCAAGTTTGGTCTTGAAAACCCATTTACACCTAACTTGTTTGGAACCTTCTAGAAATTCAACGATATCCCAGACTTTGTTATCATTTATGGATTTTTACTCTTTCTTCATGGCATCAATCCACTTTTTTGACTCAACACATTCTATGGCTTGTGAAAATGAAATTGGATCTTTATTAATGCCAATATTAAGATTTGATTCTTGCAAATAAACTTCATAGTCACTTGAAATAGCTGATTTCCTTGTTCTTTAAGATCTTCTCAAAGGTATTTCTTGCGACTCATTTGCTTCAGATTTGTGTGAGTTAGTTTCCTTAAGGGATATTTCATCATTCAAATGTTTTTCATTGTTGTCAATACGTTCTTTAATAATTGGAACAACACTTGGAACAACAATGGACGAAGGAACATTTATCTTTGTTTCCTTTATATCCACAGTTCGTTATTCCTCACTCCCACTAACTTCACCATTTTTAATAAATTTTCCATTACCAGTTTCCACTATTCTTGAACTATGGTTTGGATAATAAAATATGTACCCTTTATGTTGGACCCCAAATTTTTAGTGAAAATTAGAAATATTATAATAAAATGAAATGAGTGTTTTTGTATATGAATTGTGTTATAGATGAATTTGGGCTTTAAGAAAATCAATGAGAAAA
>JANVCL010411905.1:0-11996 GCA_026546855.1 Erythroxylum incrassatum
ACCTGTCATTGTCAATATTCACTTTATATGCAGCTTTTGTCACAACTTCTCTGAAACCATTCTTCCTGATCTTCACCATCTACTCAGGGAACTTGCTTCCAAGTTCAATGAAAGCATTTTCAAAGCTCCCAGTTTGATATCTAATATCTTCTAATATTATGTGATAGAAAATTGGTAGAAAAATTGCTACTAATTTTTTATCACATAAGGTCAAAAGATATTAGATATCAAACTGGGAGCTTTGAAAATGTTTTCATTGAACTTGAAAGTAAGTTCCCTGAGCAGATGATGAAGATCTGGTGAAATGATTTCGAAGAAGTTGCGGTAAACGTTGCATATAAAGTGAATATTGACAACAACAGGTAATTTTTTTATTTCCATATACTGCAAACATTATGCGATCAAGCTATTCTGAACTAGTACTTACTATAAAAGGGTAAACAGTCACAAAGCAGTAGGAAAATATCAATGAAAGTTTGCACCATATGTATTTTGTTCCTTTTTTTCACTTGACAACATATTTTATCATTCTTTCTTCATCACTTTGGCAAGGATGAATAAGGAATTGTTCAAGATATAACCAGAGATGTTTGCATTATGATGAAATGTGTATGTAGCCTTGACACCCACTAAACTAACTTAAGAACAAGAAAAAATAAAAAAGGAAAGAATACATAAAGAAAAATCATAGAAAGGAAGTAATACGGTGAAGCATACCTTCCTGAGTCTGCTGAGTGAAACCAAAGGAAGAAAGTCTCATACTTCAAAGATCAAAACTTTTGTCCACACCATCTAGTAACCCAGCCACCCCCCACCCACCCTCCCAAAATCTGTTTACAGCAGGAAAGAAGAAAACTCTTCCAAACCCACTTCCACTACACAGCAAAAATACCCTTCTGTGCCTCACAGATCTTCCTCTTCCTCTTCACCCAAACACATTCTTTGGAGAAAGTTGAAACGATAACTTTCTTTTCCTTTTTTTTTTGTGGGGACTAAAAACCTAGGCCCTCCTCCCAGATCTCAAAAACCCAAATTAATTCAAAGAGACCCAAATTAATTCATAGAGAGACGTGAAAAATTAAAATCCATTAAGTTTTTTCTTTAAAAAGATAAAAATTAAACACGAAAAGAAAAGGGAAGTAAGAAGGAATGTGTTTACCTTTGCGGTGATCGGAGGGTCTAAGCCTGGCCCCCTTGATCTGAAATGCATATTTTGCTTTACAGAACTTTCATGACTCGAGAACATCCTCAAAAGTGGAGATTTGGCTATCCCAAACACAACAAAACAAATAAACGAAAATAAAACCGAGTAAGGGAGAGTGAGAGAAACCTTAGGAGCTTTTTCGACGAGTTCTTGCACGTAGTCCTCGCCAAAACACCAGTGACCAGCGTCGTAGACTTGCTGGAGAACGGACACTGGCTTGGTTTTGCTATGAACCCGATATAAATTTCATTATGAAAATACAACATAAAGCTTCCCAACACCAGATCACTAAGAGAGGAATAATAGTCAAATCCTTGAACAATTGAATTTCTTCTCCTTTTGCCAACATATAAACACTAAATACTTTAAACCAAAGCGTAGATTTTTCTAGTGAATAGAACAACCACTCAAACAAATACACAGAAAATCCTCAACAGTTCCCCCTCTTTTGGTTCCTTCCTCCCCAAAAAGCCCACTGCTATCCCCAACATGAATAAGCACATAAAAGCAGATCATATTGCCTAGTAAAACTACACAAAGCCAGAAAGCTTCGAACTTTCCTCTAGCCAAGACATCCAAATATCAAATTACCTCATCGCGACCAGCCATTGTAACCTTCTCCTTCTCGAACACCGAGGTCTCAAAGCCTACCCAATCGCCCACAACAACCATTTTTTACTAAAATAAAACAACAAACTTGCCTCGATCAATTTGGTGATGGAAGAGAAGACCCCAAAACCGTCCATCCCTCCCTGGGATACTAGCTCCTCATGGCTAATATATTCTATCATCTGGGCTGTTTCATACAAGCGAGCATATTTTCTAGCATCTCGTGAATTGTGAACTTGTTTATAATGTCCGTGATATCTGGCTAAACGGTCATCTAATCTGTTCTCTCGATCATAGCTTGCTTTAATTAATGCTGTTAATGCTTGCTTTCATTCAAAATATCCCATATTCATATCTGAAACAATGTGCGTAATGCAAATAAAACAAGTTAAAGAGGATAAGTGATAATTATAAAAGATGGATAGAGTGATGAAACGGTAAAACCAATAAGTTCATACCTGGTTCTCCGTTTGCGCTTTAAAGCCAATGCTAGGCGAAGAGCAGAGAGAAATGGTAATAACTAAGAGAGTTTATTATTTCATAAGGTTCCGAAGGGACATGATCCTCCTTATCAATTCGATCCCAATCATTCATTTACATGAAATCCATAAAAATATATAGTTAGGATCAAACGAGACAAAATTGTACATAATTTTTGAAAAAAAGATCTGAGGGCGTTCCGAAGAGCTGAGGCTACATTATATAGAATGTGACCAACATGTGGCTGACAATGACAGCAAAAAGGAAGAGTAGGGTAAACTGAAAAGTAAAAGGAAAAGTAAAGAAAAGATTCCTGACATCGTAAAAAGGACATTAATAATTTACAAAGGGCCGTCCTGCTGTGTGACGGGCAATATTTACATTTATGTTATGGATGATTCTGTAATTGTCAGTAGATGGCATATTTCGAAGAATTGGAAAGATCACTAAAGATGCTTTCTATTGTGATAAATGGAATTAAAAATTGTTTGATGATGCGAAATGCGCCAGGAGTGATTGCAAACTTATATGTTGAAATCATCACTTGATTAATTACTTTGTAATTGACATTGGTTGTTGATTATATAGTAATTCTGATTCCTTGCATAAATACACCAACAAGGTATTGGAGATTAAACTGATTGATAAGTTCCCAATCAAATATATGCCGTGGTAGTTCATCAATGCCTAGATAAATGTCATTGCTTATCTTAATGTGGAGAAAAGCAGTTCTGGATAGTTTAATTTTTGTGTCCTTAAGAGAGTTGTTTTCCTTGAAAATAGGATAACTACTAAAATTTTTAATAAAGATTTCTCTTTCCTTTATAGTTCTTGACAACTTGAATGAATCCAATAGAAAATTTAGATAGGATATTTAAATTTGTTAAATAAATGGTATCGATAAGACCACTCTGAAAAAAGAGGTAGGTGGTTAAAGGCTCGGCTTCCGGGAGAATAATTGCTTTGGATCATATTTTTCATGGTTTTGTGGATAATATTGAAATTTTTGGGCTTTCTATCCATGTGTTGAGTGATTGGAAACAGTCGTAAAACATTTCTGAAGTAAGTTTTTGGGCTTCTTCTTGCAATGTTTTTGTGGGTATATAATAATAATTATTATTATTAATTAATAATAATAATAACAACAATTAAAAAAATTAAATATATTTTTATTTTCAGTTTTTTATTAGAGATCTCAACCAAACAAGTTTTTGTTTTCAACTTTTACATTGTAAATCTCAACCAAACAGGTTTTCATTTTTTTAGAAAAAAAATAGAAACTAAAAACAAGAAAAAGAAACCAAAAATAAAAAAAACAACAGAAAAATAAAAATGAAACCAAACGGTCCCTAAGATAACGATTTTGGATAGAAAGTAAAGAAAATAACTAATATGAAAAGCATAATTGGTAAAGCATATATAGTTGTCATTAATACAAACTGGATAAGGATCAACACAATATGATGCATGATAGGGAAAATTATTTAATCTATTGGTGAGTTTATTTCTTTGACATATTTCTTCTATTATTTTCTCGGATATGTTTAAGGAATAGAATCATCTGAGTTACTTCAGACTCTAGATTGTCATTTCTATTGATCTTAGCTATTTCCAAATATCCTTAATATCTTTTATTCTGATTTTCTTCTATTTCATAACAGTGTTTGATTAAATTTTTTAGCATATCTATTGTCTCAAAATAAGTCATCATGAAAGAAAGAATTAAAGAAAAAGAAAAAAGTTTTCTTATTAAACAAATGGTTGGATACAAAGTTGCTACAAGAATCTTAATCTATGAGATGGTTTATCATGGAAAGCATATTTTTTCTTTAAATAATTTTTAAGAATTTGTTTAAAATTTAATTCTTAATTTAAAATCTTTTAATGAGATATATTTTAAATTAAAAATTATATTTTAAACAAATAATTAAAAATTATTTAATATACACGGTGTGACTTCTCACGCTCGTGACAAGTTATATATACACTGAATAGCTATATATATTATGAATATTAGTATATAATAATAAATATTAATTAACAATTAATATTAATACGTACTATTTAATTAAATATTTACATTTACATTTAATTTAATTTAATTTATCAATTAATTAATAATCTATTAATTATTATTATTTATAACTAAACAAAATTTAATGATAAATAAATAAATTATAAATATATCACATTTTAATAAATCGATTAATTTATTATGTTTTACTCATTATCAGTGACATTAAAATTAATTAATTCGTTATTCAATTAATTATTTTTAAATTAATTAATTACATTTTTATATGTGTTAAATATATTATAATTAATTATGTAATAATTAATCATCTAATTAATAATATTATAATTAATTAATTAATGATTTAATAAAAAAGTGATAAAATTATATAGGCAGAATAGCATTGGAGTAACACATGTGACTATTAAGTCACAAGCGTGACTACTAGTATATAATATGCCAGATGAGAGAAGACAGAAATATCGACGAATAGAAAAAAAAGAGACTGTTGGATTATTTGGACAGCAGGATGGAATTCTGTGTTCGTCCATCCTTTTGTCCATCTCGTTTATCCTTAGTATTATATATTTTAAAATATGTTTACAATATTTAAACGCGAAAACAAAGTTTAGAAAAGTTTTAAAGCGTACAGAAGATGGAGCTAAACCTGGTTACCAATTAAACTTGCCAGAAGCTGTGATGTTGTTTACAGAATCTGATAAGGTGTCCTGTTATTTGCCTGGTGGCTTGGATTTGTATACTTTTCTTTGTTTGCTTGCATGGTAAGTAATCAGGTGGAAAGCAACTCCGACTAACTTTCAGTCATTTGCATTGTCCTCACACTTTATTGGTAATTACATAAAAAGCAGATCTAATCTAATAATTTATAAATTTTGTTAAAGAAACATATGTTAAATCTCTTCTTTTAAAGAATCATAAAGTTATTTTAACTTATTTTAATTCTTCATAAACTTGCCCAAGTATGGGATAAGAGAAACTTAAAATAGAATATTTGCAACATCCAATTATATATTATGGTCCTGCTCTAGAAGAGAAAACTTAGAGATTAGCAAGAATATATGTGTGTGTGAACCTTTGCTTTAGACAAAAGGACAACTTAGGACTACACTTGAGCTTGAAGATGTTAAAAAATCATTCAAATATCCGAAAGCATTAAACGGCAACAATTTTTTTTAAAGCATTTCTAATATTATAAACAAAAATAATAACAATCCAGTAAAAGTCTCGCTGATGCATAAGGTTAGAAAAAATCTTGTAATACGTAATTTTATCCGTAACTGATAGAGTTGTTTTTTATACACTTTTAATATTATAATAAGTATACTTGCTATTAAAATCCAATAATCTAATAATTCATTTTAGAAGTATCTTTGGAATAAAATTTACTTTTAAACTAAGTAATTTCAAAATGTGTCATTAATCATTTTGACATTTTTATTTTGATGGTGGACTTTCTCAACTATTTTCACCGGACTTTCATAGAAGTACAGTGAAAAAAAAAACTATATTCCAATTGTTGAAGAGATAATTTGAAGAATTTGGAGTTTATGCATGTCCAAATTCCTGAATTTTCCTATTCAAATGTCTCAGTACATCATATATCTCCTGAGTTTGCTTGTGAGATCTATCTCCAGAAAGAAAACAAGAACAATTTCCTTTATACTCAAAATAATTCCATCCTGGAGTCTTCTTCGGGTCTTTCTCATGCATAACTCTCCTAAATTCTTTTACGTCAGCCCACTTTCCACTACAAGCTTGTATGTCACTCAACAATGTATGATATCCAACATTGTCCAGCTCCAATTCTAGGAGTCTATGTGCTGCGAATTCCCCTATCCTTGTATCTCCATGAATTCTGGAGGCCCCAAGAAGAGCACCCCAGATCCTGCCGTCAGCAAAAGCCAACATTCTCAATATTAAGGCTCCTCTTTTAGCTTGCTGGATCGCCCTAAATGATCCACCAGACAAGTGTAGTGGTGCAGATTAAGTTCGATACCGAACTTGCACTTCATGGAGGAGAACATTTCATAGCCCTCGTTGATGAGACCGGAATGGCTACTGCTAGACAACAAGCTTACCAAGGTTACATTATTTGGAGTTATGCTCTCCTCTATCATCTGATAGAAGAGATGCAGAGCTTCAGCTCCCATTCCATAGCCTTCAATCATTGATGTCCATGTTACAGTATCTTTTACTAGCGTTCTGTCAAAAAAATTTCTTATGTACACGTTAAGTGTAGTGGTATTCAAGTGAAGACTGTCTTCTTCAGATATGTAGAACAATTTCCTTACGAGGTAGGCATGGATTTCTTTACCCAATTGCAGAGCACCAAGATGCATACATGCTTCAAGCAGGCTTCCTAAAATCTCTGTCCCATGTTCATAATCTGCAGATCGCAATTGCCGGAACAGTTCAATGGCCTCATGGAAACACCCATTTTGTATGAACCCTCTCATCATTGCATTCCACGTAATGATGCTTTTGTAAGAGATTTCAGCAAACAACTTAGAAGAACTTTTCATTTCCCCACACTTGGCGTAAAAATCCAACAAAGAAGTTAGCAAAATGTTGTCACAAAGTCCAACTTTCATTGAGAAACAATGCAAAATTTCACCTTCCACTAAATTTCCAGCCTTTGCAAATGCTGAGACTATAGAAGTTAGAGTCTCTTTGCTAGGTAGCATTTGACCTCGCATTTGATTAAAACAACCAACTACTGTGTCAACATCTCCTCTCGAGGAATGATAGTTTATTAATGTGTTCCAAGAAACAACATCTTTCTCATCAATATCGTTGAAAACTTTCTCTGCTTCTTCAATGCAATCCATTCTGCTGTACATTCTCAATATTGAATTCTGAATAGACACATCAACCAACAAACCAGCTTTGATCACATGACAATGAAGTTGTTCCCCTTGGATGAAACTTCCACATGCACAACACCCTTGCAACATAACAATCAAAGTCACAGAATTCGGTTCCATCTCCAATCTCATTTTGTTGAATAAAACAAAAGCCGTTGCTAAATCGTATGTCAAAACATACCCAGAAATCATGGACGTCCATGAAGTCAAATCTCTCAGGGACATCTCATCGAACACCTTCCGCGCGGAAGAATCAAACTTGGATTTTGCATATAATTCAATTACACTATTGCAAAAATACAAATTACATCCAAACCCCGATTTCAATCCAACATAATGAATCATCCCTCCACAAACCACACCATTTCTAAGCAACAAAAGGGCTTTACTTACTATTGGGAACGTAAAGTTATCACCTTTAACACCATTTTCCATCATCTTCTTATATAAAACCAAAGCATCAGTGTAAAGGCCACCAGCAACATGATCTTTTATAATCAAATTCCAGTTCTTGGATGTACTTGAACAAGGAACAGAAGATAGATAACAAGATTTCAAGTAATGGGGGTGAAATAAAAATTTGAACTTTGGGGTAAGGGAATGTCGAGAACGATGCAGGAAAGCATTAAAACAGGGAAAAATGGTGGAGAGAAATAGACAATGGAATTAGGGTTATGTGAAAAGCCTATCTAATAATTGGGAAAAAGAGTTTTTGTGACAAAACTTTGACCAATATTGATACAAACGCCATGCAGCTTTCAGCTGACATGTTATTATTGAAGATTGATGAAACGAAAGAACCTAAGCACCGGTTGGGTTGAGCTTTTAGAGAATGGAAAGCACTTTTTTCCGGCGCAAAGCTATTTTTGAAGAAAATGAGTGTTTGAATATAAAATTTAAAAGTATTTTTTTAATAAAATAATTTTTTTTAAATTAAAATATAATTTTTTTAAAAGCTTAAATTTGAAACCTTTTAAAAAATTCTTTATTTTAGCTTTTTCGGATAGACTTTAACGTTTAATTTCCGTCACTTACATTTATAACATGCGACGAATAAAAACCTCCCCTCCGAGCCAAGCCAAAATTCCTCTCTTCTCTGTGCCTCTTCTCTGCGATTTCCTTCTTTATGTTGCAATTTATGTTCTCCTGTTTTGTTATATTAATTATTGCTTTGTTAACATATCTGGTACTCCATTTAACAACCTCCGCTATCTCTGCTCCAACAAGACGTACAAGTTTGTTGGTCATTGTTGCTCTTCCCTGTAAGGAATAAGCTCTTTTTCGTTTCTGGGCAGAAGAAAGTCTCAATATTTTCGTGGGTAAAAATGAAGTTTCTATCTTTTTCACTTCTTCTGGTCTTTTGTTAGTACGAGGAATTATTTGAAGAAAGATAGCAGTAAGCAGAAAAAAGGATGGGAGGTTCGTCAGTCTTGCAGGAGTTGGTGTTATATGCGGCGAGTGCAGCTTTGAGCTGTCTGGTTCTGTTCGTCAGTCTCCGACACCTAGACCCGAATCGGGAAGCCTTGAAGAAGGCACTTGAACACAAGAAGGAAATCGCTAAATGCTTGGGTCGTCCTCTCATCCAAACTAATCCCTACGAAGTACACAACCCAGATTCTTACTATTTAAAAAAAAACAAGTTTAAAGCTCTGTACTTCTTCTTCTTGTTTTTGTTTATGTATTCTTTAGTATTTACTTTGTTAGGGTATAAGCATAGGTACAGTAGTTATCTGCAATTGAATGTGTGGTATTTGATATCTTTTATCTGAAAAAGAACGAAAAAAATTATGGCTGGGTTTTTTAATTGATAGAAATAATGGTTTGAGACTTTCTGAATTGTTCTATTTATTCATTTGTGTTGCACCTTTAAATTTACTTGACCATTTCAAGTTTGTTCTTTTTTGATGGGTTTTTGGTTCGAGATGGATCTTTTCAGCTTATTATATGATTGTAAAACATATAATTATATGTGAATCTATTTGGTTGGACGATAATGGGGACGACTTTGAAACTAATAGATGATGCTAGGGACACCACTAATAGATGATGTTAGATAATAGGTCTCACATAGCCAATCAATGGCTTGGATATGTTAATGATGAATCGATCCAAAATGGACCAATCCGAAACAGTTTATTCTGATTTCTTCTTCTGTTGGAATGTGGGGAGTTCTGTTTTTTGTTGCTTATGGTTTGAAATGCAGGTGCTCTGATTGGAGTCTTGTTTATGCTTGTTAGTTTTGGATCTATTTTCTTCTTTGTTATGTTATGGGACCTTTGTGCATATCAACTTTGTATGTTTGAATTTTTCATTCTTTCCATTTAGATTCATCTATCAGTTGGTTTTACTTACTATCACTGACTGAAGAATTAATATGGCCAATTCCTGACCAGTTGACTTTTGATAATGAGTTCTGAGATTGTAAAAGAAGACTGTCTTGCATGGGCAGCTAGAGATCCGTCTGGAGTTTTATACCCTTACAAATTTGCACGAAGGTTTGTTCGATATGTTTTACCATGTTAATTAGTACTGTTTTTATGCAGGATTTTCAGAAACTTGTACCAGATTTGGTTTTGGACTCCACTATAATCAACAACGAGGAATGGAAATGAAATCTTAGTTAACCTGGGATATTGGGAAAGGGAAGGTAAAGTGAGTAATAAAAATGACCAGTATAATTCTAGGATCATGGAGGGTCGGTAATCAGAACAAGGAACTGCAAGGAATGATCATTCTGATTCTTGTTTGAGGTTGCTAAGTGACGTTGACTAACCTGAAATGTATTACTTAGAGGAAGAGCAGGAGTTCTCAAAGTTTTATCACCTACTAATTGCTATCTGAGCACATCTTCTTTTGCATTGCCCTGAAAGGATATTGGCGCTTTGCAGCTGATTCATTCCCTTTTCTTGTTTCAACGTTATTATGCTTTCTCAGTGAGCTTAATTTTCACGTTCAACCAAATATAGTAGATTCAGGAAGGCATTCGAGTGTTTTTGTCGTTCATATGCTCCCTCGTCATAGTTTGTTTTCAAGAATATGAGGCTAGAAAGGAAATTTTGGTTCATACTATGAACCACATATTCTTTGTTTGTTACGAAAGGAAATAAATTGTAATAATGAAAAAAATGTTTAAGGTATACAAAAAGGCCATAATCAGCTAAATAATTTTATTACAAAATATAATAATTAAAGTTAATAAAAGTGCTTTTTATTTTTATGTTGCCAAACAATCTACTGTATGAAGCTCTTTTAAAAATGTTGTTTTTTAATTGACAACTAAACAGTCAATTGGCTTCTTAAAAAAGCTCTTCTAAGAAAAGTTCTACTAACAAAAGCTCTACTGATAGTAAACATTTTAAAATACCTATTTTTAAAGTTTAATTAAAAAATTATTGATTTATTTTAATTTATTAGAATTTATAAATTTACAAAAATTTACCGATTAATTAATAAACTGATCTATCTTTAATAACCAGAGTTATTAAAATAAATCAAATCAAAAGTTAAAAACTAAACAAAAAAATTGATATTGGTCATCTCAAAATTTATATAATTGAATCGGTCGAACTAATTAAATTTTTTAATTATTACATAATAGAACTGCTTAGGTTTTGATCAATATTTAAGACACAAATTGATACGAAAATGGTATGTCAACAAAGAAATAAGCGTTAAATTCATAAAATGTTCAACGTATTATTAATATAATTTTAAAAATAATAATTATTTATTTCTTTTATCATCAAATTTATTAAAATTTTTAACTTTAAATTCTAATTTTAGTTTTATAATATTTATCTTTTTTATCATCAATTTTGGTTAAAAATTTTGAATATAAAGTTATAAACTCTAAAACTATGCCGATTTCGTTAATTGGCATTACACATAATATTATAATTGATAGAAATTATAAGTGAGGATTGTGATTGCATGTGAGAGTTTGAGAGTGATTAGCATAACTAAATCATTTACACTTCCAATTTATTTTAATAATTTTTATTATTAAAAATTAATTAGTTTTTATGAATTAATTGATTTTTATAAACTAAAATTAATTAATTAATTTTTATTTAATATTATTTTTAATTCAATTTTAAAATTTTTAATTAATAATAATAAATTTTAATTATTTTAAAAAAATTTAATTTTATTAAATCTTTAGCCAATTATGTGTCAAATTATATGTTTCTACAGTATTTTTCTTATCTTTTATTTTTCTATCATTCTAAAACAGAACACTAAGAGTTGAATTCCGGACTTAAGTAATATTCAACATTTACTATAAATATATTATTCAATACATATAATAGTTTATAAATTATGTATTTTTATAAATTACCTGGCAAATTAATTAAGAGTTTTTTTTATTTTCAATACATAGTTTTCTATTTGTCCTAAAATTTTGAATAGATCTTTGGCCTCTATCTTTGAATTAATTAGTTTGAAATGACTTTTTTTGAGTGAAACTCTCGCAAAATGTTAGTTCAATTTTAGTTTAAGAATTGAGCTAAATTGATATATACTCAACATTTCATTGGTTCTTATGATATTCATGTTACTTATGTTTTACTATTATTAAAATAATCAAAATTTACGAAAAAAATCTCTAAAAAAGTAAAAGTTATACAATAATTTGAAAATTTTAAAGATTAGAAATTTTTAAAATTTTTTCTTGAATTAAAAATGAATTCATGCATTTTCTACCAAAAGTTGTGGATGTTCATGATAGTAGAACTCAATCATAAGCAAGGTATTTCTTGAGGCAATATGTATGGCGAGATTTATGGCCCAAAGCAAGGAGCAA